>SKCR01044395.1:0-47598 GCA_019454045.1 Zanthoxylum bungeanum
GTTTTTACGATTTTCTTATGTATTGGATGATTGATTTTATGGCAGGAACTGACAGAGGCTATGAAGAAGCATTATGATTTAGAGCAAGTATGTATTTCTAAATTTTATTCACTTTATTCTTAATTAGATTCGAAGCTTGTACATTCGTAATGTTGCAAGCAATTAAGCAAAAAAATATTTAATGTGCGGTTGATTAAAACATAGACAGAAGCTGAGTGTAACATCCTAGATTTTCGGGATTGTTCTAGAAGATTTCTGGACGGATGTTGTAGTCTCGGATCATGATAATATTGAAAAATAAGAGTTCGAACAATGTTATATGAGTTGGAATAATAGATTATGAATTTTCGTCGCGTTGGAAAACGCGTGGGATCAAAAGTCGGTTACGCGATTTTCGTAAAACGCGTAAAGTTTAATGTTTGGACCACAGAATTAGCAAACGAACTCTGATCGAGCTGGTTTTTGGACCATCAGAATCGTTTTTCCGAGACTAACAACTTTCATGATGAACACTTTTCAAGAATCGCATCAGAAGGGCTCCGAAATTGCCATATTCCAGAAGATTCCAGAAATAGGGGTTGTTCTGTTATTTTTGCAGGGACCAAATTGGTATTTGCCTGGCAGTATATAAAGACTTCAGGTTTTTGTAAATTGCAAAAATGGAAAAACATCCATTCTTCTCCCAACCGCCCCCCTCCTCCAAAAGTCGATCACTCTCTTTCTCCCTTGCGCCGGCCACATTCCGGCCACCGGTGGCCGGCGCACCACCACCAAACGGACCAGCGGCCCACCCCCAGCCTCCAGTTTCTGGAGGCGGGTCATAGGACGCCAGAATCCGGCGAACCGACGTGTAGAAGGGGCGTGAGATGGGTTGTCCGATCCCGGCTCGTCGGGTCGTTTCACGAGCCGTGCAACCCGCCAAATCGAAGCCCTCCACGAGTACTACGAGTGTACGGAGACGGATTTGCCAAACAGCGGCCGGAATTACGCGAAACAAGGAAAGAAGTCACGGATGAATAATAGACCCATATGAACAGTAACTCCGATCGGAATTCCAATCGCATCAGTGCGTCCGTATGGCCATCGGGAGTCCGAATATGGCCTCGGAATTTCGGTACGACCTTCCGTTCAAAATCTCATATTTCAAAGTAAATCGATTTATATTCGGATATTTCCGGTAGTTCCGTAGTTTAACGAATTGCTTTTATATGAATTGGATATGTCTTATTATGTTAAAAAGATAAATGTGGTAGAATCCGGGGTGAAACAGACGAGATATGATCAATCCGGTAGAATTAGCGAGATTCCGGTAAAACGACGTTTCTCGCGTGATTGAGCGTAGATGGTCGTAAGTATAGTTATGATGTAATTATGGTATTGCAAGGGTAATTGGGTAATTTTGAATTTGTTCGGAGGGTTTGAGACCATTCCGTAGCGTTTGCGGAAATTTTTCCGCAAGTTTTGCCGCAAACGTGTAAAATGAGAATTTGACTCATCTAGCTAGTTTAAAATAGCAAGTGAGCATGTATTAGAGCAATGAAGTTTAGATCGTAGTATTCGAGTTATTTCGGGTGTTTCGGGGAAAGTCCGTAGTTGTTTTAGATAAGTTAGAAGTTCCGTAAATAGCGGTTCTGACCCTGTGTTGTGATTTTGTTTTGACAGATCGGACCCGGATCGCGGGCGTTCGCCTAGCCAGGTAAGTAACTCATGTTCTGAGTACTTGGTAGACTTAACGATGTTCGAAATTAGTAAAGTATTAAGGTAATATATAGATATATTCATGTAATTTATAAATATATACATAAAGATGAGTATAAGACAAGTGGCAGGTGTATTTGAATGCAAATATGGATGAAGATAAACAATTATAAGTATGCATATAAGCAAGAGATAAGCATGAGTTATAGAAGTAAAGAGACGCATGACTAGATGTAAATAAGTATGTGTATTCATATAGGTAGATAGAACATACGAATGATGATATGTTTATAATATAATTTAACAAGACGTGGGTATGGGGGATGTAGAAACTACACCATAGGGAATGAGATTAAAGTTATAAATGAAATAAACATATATGAACTAGTGTTATGAAGGAAAGTTTGTAAGTTATGCATTATATAGGATAATAGCAACATGAGTATAGATACGAGTATGTAAAGTGACAAAAGCATAAATGAGCAGCATATGAATATCACGAGAATGTATAGAAGACTATGACATGAGATTCTTGAGTATAAGTAAATAGTTAGAAAATAGTGAATCAGTTTAAAAAACTAAGATATTGTAACTTGTTTACGCTTGATGTTTGATGTAGTAGAGCTTCGAATGTATGAGTATGAATATAAATTGTACAGCATATTGACTGTGAGCCACTAGCAAGGTAAGTTGTAAAGGTAAGTTAAGTTTTAATGGTTTGATGTGTGCACATATATATATATATATATATATATATATATATATATATATATATATATATATATATATATATATATGAATGAAAGATGAATTTAGCATGTTTAGTTTGAACAAGCATTCTGTCGATATTTAAGCATATAGTTAGTAAGATCATTATAGAGAATATCATAACAAGAGTAGAGAGAAGCATGAGAGTGCATATATGCATGTTCATGTGTGGGTGTGTTTAAGTTTTCATTAGTTGAGCAAACGATGACAATGTTTTTAACAATTTCAAATGTTTTAAGGAAAGATTTCAAATGTTTTTTAAAAGAATCGTATTTCAGAAAATGTTTTTACAGCTTGAGCTACAGATTATGATTTTATGGTTTTCGGGGCATGAGGTAAAAACTCACCCCAGTATGTAACTTGAGATCTAGTTCAGAATTGACGGATTCTTTAGATTCGAGATTTGGGATTTGACCCATCCCAGTTGTACTGTTGGAATTGACGGTTATAGACGCATGTGCACATGTGGAGGACTGATGAGACGCTCTCAGATCCTCGAGCAGGACTAGGGGCTACAGGGTCCCGAAATCCTGATTGCAGATGCCCAGTTGAGTTATGGTCCTGGGCATCGAGTACACCCAGTTGAGTTATGGTCCTAGGTGTAGAGAGACGTCCAGTTGAGTTATGGTCCTGGACGTAGAGCAGTTTTCAGTTTTCAGATTTTCAGTACACAGTTTTCAGAAATAGTTTTCAGATTTCGATTTTCAGTTTTCAGAGATGCCGCAGTTGAGTTATGGTCTTGGGCATCAAGTACTTCCAGTTTTAGTTTTCAGATCTTTAACATAAGGTTTTCAGATTTTCAGTACACAGCAGTTTTATAAGAAATTCAGAGTTTTAAAGTAGAAATCAGATTTCAAGTAAAGTTTTCAGCAAAGAGATTTCCGAAAGAAATTTTCAAAAAGGAGTTCTTAGAAACCGTTTTTAGAGAACAGTTTTTCAGAAAAGGAAGGTTTTCAGAAAGTAGTTTACGAGTTATGCATATCAATCATATATTTCAGATGTCATTTAAGTCACATGTAGCTTATATGCTTGCATGATAGCATTGTCACATTTATATGCATAAGTGGTCATTAATGATATAACTTGTATGTTTATATAAGATTGACTTTTGTGAATGACAGTGTATGACAACACGAGTTTATATATATGTAATGGTACATTAAATTGCACATGTTTATAGTAGAGTGGGGATTTGTTATGTAAGTGATTTTAATTATCTGCATGTGAAGAATATTAATGATATAGTTAACATATAGAATGTAAAACAGATAAAGATGAATGTTTGTTAGAAAGAATAAGCTTTATTTGACCGATTTGATGATATTTCAAGACAGTAAAAAAAAAAGTGATTATAATTGTCTAAATTTGACTAGCTCAAGTTTACAGAAAATGTTAAGAAAAGAATCAGAGTAGCACAGTATAAATGTCATGGACTTTAGTCGTTAGTAATAAATAGAACTTGATGGGTTAAGGATTGTAGTAATCAGAAGCAAGTTTATGTATGTGCATGTTCAGACAAAAAGATCAGTAGCTAGTAGTGTGGAAATTAAAATGATAGAAATCATATAGCTATATCTGTTTGTAAATTTCTGCATAATTACTTACTAAGTCATTATGACTCACATCTTTTCTGTTGTAGTTTTGCAGGTCGGTAGCAGGAGTTTGGTGAAGACTTTGAAGACAGTGGATCGCCCCAACTTGCAGTCGAGAAAGTGTCAAGTCATGGGTCAAGTTATGGGTCCTCACGACCCTTGTGTTTATATTTTTACATTTGTATCATATAAGCAAAGATTATGTAATAGTGTAGTTGTTATTCTGAGTCCTGGCCGGAGGCCATGTGATTTACTTTGTGTTTTCTGAGTTCAAGACTGAGGCCTTGTTGAGTATTGCATTGAAGTTGAGTTTCCGGCCTGAGGCCGAGTTGTTGTATTCTTGTTGTGTATGGATGCTGGCTACAGGCCATGTTGCATGATGTTATGAATACATCATGCCGAAATTTCGTTAGATTCATAGGCTTATGGAGATGAGTTTAGCCTGTCTCCTGCCGGTAGCATCCTGGCCTAGGCGGGATGTTACACTGAGAATGTGAGCTTATGGTGACTAAGCTCACATTCTCTTCGATTTTGTTAGGAGCTTGCTTCTCTGTGGGAGAAGATAAGGCAGCAGAATATTACAAAAGAAGCTAGATTGAAGTATGTATTTTGGTGCAAATGTAATATGCTTATTCACAATTGCGGTATTTTGAACTTTTTAATATGTTGATTAGGTTGATAAGTGAAGTTTTACAGAAGATGAAGGGAAATATTCCAGAAATTGCTGGCTCTCATGCTTCTTCCCGTGTTCTTTAGGTATTTTTTTTATTAGGAACTTCGTGGAGGAATTGTTTGAGTTTTCATCTGTGATTTTTTTCGTGGTCAGTTCTTATTATGTTTCTTTTGCCTCAGACTTGTGTCAAGTATTGTTCACCATCTGAAAGAGATGCTGTTTTTGAGGAGGTTCAGCCTCATTTTCTATCCCTTGCTGATAACACTTATGCAGTTCATCTATTGAAAAAAATGTTAGATAATTGTATGATTTATCTTCTAAGAATCAAAGGAGAAATTTAGGATGTTGTTTGAAAGACCAATTCATATATGTTGTTTTAGGTAATGTAACTTATCTACTTTCTGATTATCCGAAGTACTGTATAAATGTTTGCAGCTTCAAAAAAGCAGCTGGCAGGGTTTATCGCTGCACTCCATGGGCATGTTGCTTCCCTTCTCCGACACAAGGTTAGATATGTTGGTGCGTGATTACTGGTTTAGCCTTTGAATCAGTGTTCTAAAACGCGCTAGGCGCTAGTCGGGCGGCGACCCAACGCCTAGGGCGCCTAGGCAGGGCCTAGGCGGGGCCTGGACAATTAGTCGGCAGACAGTTAAAAATATAATATTTTCCAACATCATAATTCATAAATAATCCAAATCATATAAAATCAATCAAAATGTAATAAACATAAAACCATTAATCAAATTCAATCAACCACATAATGTTATAAAATATCATTTAATTAAGTTCATGTTCATCATCTTTTAACAAAGGTAAACTACACTAAATATCTAATTCTTCATCTAATTCAATCTCATCATCTTTAGGTTCTTCATCAGAATCAAAATCATCTTCATCAAGTTCTCTACATTCAACATTTCTAGCATTTTTTCGAGGTTGTAATATGTCATCGCCCCAGATGCTTCTCCAACCATCCTCCAAGTAAGCCCCAAACCGGGCTCTACTTCTTCATCATCACCAGAGTCACCACCCTCAACAATCCATCCTTGTGTGTTAGTAGCATCTTTGGCTTCTAATACATCTACTTTCAAATTTTTCTCCCTTTTGCTATTGTTCTTCAACTTGGCATTAAAGGAAACATAGACAATATTGTTTAATCGATTCACATCTAGTCTATTCCTTTTCTTCGTGTTAATATACATAAATAATTTAAATAAATCAATTAATATTAATAATTTGGATATAAAATAATAAAAAGTTAGCTAATGTTAAATATTTACCCCCTCAAAAGTGCTCCAATTTCGTTCGCATCCGGATGAACTAGTGGTTAATGATAGTATCCTTTTTGCCATTTTTAGCAAGTTCGGTGTATGATGTCCATATATACGCAACCATGAAACTACAAATGAACATAAATAGTTTGAATGAAATATAAGATTTTTATATATTTTGCAAAATAATTCAAATGGATACTTTGTTTTTAATTTTATCTGGATTAAAAACATCAATGAATACTTGACATGCTTTGACCCCCACTTCTTTACCAAAAGCTTCTTCTTTTGCCTTGTACGAAGCCAACTCCTCATTTATCACCTTACTCTGCATGTCAATGTCATTAGGGAAAACCTCCACAACCGTAAATACTGCATCCATTACTTTCACATCGTACTCAATACTTGAATCCTTATAGTAGTAGTAAGGATTTAAAAGATAAGCAACACAATGTAATGGAGTATCAAGTCGCCCTTCAATTTTACTATCAATAATCTCCAAGATCGGCCGATAATTACTCTCAATATTGTTCAATGCATCCTTGATCTCTTCTTTTGCAATGTTTAGCTCTCCATAAACAAACCCCATGGATGGCTTTCTATCCCCATCAACTAATCTAAGCACTCTCACCAAAGGTGCAAACACCTTCAAACATTGGGTCACCCCATTTAAAAAAGAGATACTCATCACCGTGGCAAATGCAGCTTTCCCTTTAGCTTGCTTCGACCATATACACTCATCTCATTCCGCGCTAGCAAACATGGCTCGTAAACTTTCTTTTTTCTCGATCAAACTTTGTAAGGATAAGAAAGCTGAAGCAAACCTAGTTACTCCCGGTCTGACTATGTCCCTCTGTTTTGTACACGATCTCATCATGGACAAAGTCTTGTGATGGGCATACACGAAAATGGTGAAAGCCTTGGCACTATCAATGACTTTCTTGTATCTCGGCAATTTCCCAATACTTTCAAGCATTAGGTTGATGATGTGAGTAGCACATGAACTCCAAAAAATATTTGGCATATTCGCCTTCAACAACTTTGCCGCAACCATATTGTTCGAGGCATTGTCTGTTACAACTTGAACCATATTTTCCACCCTCACTTGTTCAATGCCCGTTATCATATACTCATAAATGTGCTCCGCAGTATGCGCCACATCAGAATTTTCCTTTAAAGAAAGAAAAGCGGTGCCTATTGTACAATTAACACACAAATTCATTATGCTTCTCCTTTTCCTATCACTCCAAGCATATGTCATGATTGAACACCCGTTCTCCATCCATTCATTCTCATGTAGTTTCAAGAAATCTTTAACACTTGCAACTTCCTCTTTCAACAATGGCTCCCTCAACTCATATTGGCTAGGACCTCTGAAACCCGGTCCAAATTGACCAACTGCTTCCATAATCGCTATCCAACTGTCATTGTCAATAGCATTGAAATGAATACCAGATTCATACACCCACTTAGCAACAAATCTCTTGATATTATGCATTTTTCTTTAAAAAAGTGATTCATTAATATTTTGTTGCCTCATTGTTTTACCATCACTAGCTGAAGAATCATGAGGGGTTACCACTGTCCACCTATCCAAAGGGCCACGATGCCGAGGGGGCCTTGAATCTAATCCTTCTTCTATTTCACGAATTTCAGCTTCTTCGTCATCGCCCCCAATATTAACTCCTTGTCTTATCTCACTAACATGCTTCTCCTTTCTTTTCTTCCTATTCATTGCCTCTAAAATGACTTGTCTACACTTCTCTTGATCTTCTTTACTAGACTTTGGACATTTTGCAACATTCCCCGATATATGTCCAATATGTTCCTTCATTCGGTAAACTCCACCGGAAATTTTTTTTGAACACAACTTGCATTTCACTTTATCCAAGTTATTTGGATCCACTAAAGCCCCATACTCCCATCCAACATCATTTGAATTCCGTTTAAGAACGAGACTACTATGCGAATTAGAAGCCGCGGAAGAAGAAGCCATTAACCCTATTAAGAATGAATCAATTCCTTTAATCAATGTCAGTCGTATTAGATTAGCATTCATCCAACTGAAAAATATATACAGAAATTAATTACTTTTCATGAAATTTAACTACTAAATTTACAAAAATAAAAAATTAAAAACAAAGTTTCAAACCACCGGTAACATAAATTATTGCAAAGAATGAGACAAGCTAAGATCAAACCAGGCATACAAAGGTCCAAATACACTTACAAAATTCAATATTACTGTATGGCATGCTTGAACTCATAACTCATATATTTTCATGAAATTTAGCTATAATTTACAAAAATAAAAAATTAAAAACAGAAACCCTAATTTCGTAATCAAAATAAACAAAAAAATTAATTAATTTTCATGAAATTTAGCTATAATTTACAAAAATAAAAAATAAAAAACAGAAACCCTAATTTCGTAATCAAAAAATAAAAAGAATAATTTTTCATGAAATCTAGCTAAAATTTACAAAAATTAAAAATTAAAAACATTAACCCTAATTTCGAAATCAAAATAAACAAAAAAAACTACTAAATTTTCATGAAATTTATCTACAATTTACAAAAATTAAAAATTAAAAACAGATACTTACCAAGAAAGTCAGAAACCGTGAAGAACAAGAACAACTGAACAAGAACAAATGAACAAGAACAGAGACGGCTGTTGAGAGGGAAATTGAAATCTGTAACACGTGAAGAAGGGTTTTTTTTTTGTCAATATAAAGGCCCCCAAAACGGCGCCGTTTTGGGGGTTTAATAACCCTCCAAAACGACGCCGTTTTGGCCCTTAAAAAAAATTGCAGCGCTTACGCGATCGAGTAACGGCGAAATCGGCGCCTAGCACGCCGCACACTAGGTCGCGCGATTTCCACCACCGATTTGGTGGAAATCGCCTCGGCTGGGGGGCGATTAGGGTTTACGCGCCGCCTAGGCGGCACGTTTTAGATCACTGCTTTGAATATTGACTGTTAAAGATATTGGATGTCTTTTTTTATCAAAAAATAAATTTTGACCCTAATATAAATAATTATAGGGGGATAAATTCCTTACTAGTGTGATTTTTAGTTAAAATTTTAATGATAGAAACAAAATGGTGTACTAAACTCGTAGAAATAACATGCAAAAGAATAACTACAAGCTTATACCAAACAAGAGAACCAGAAGGCTGACTTGCTCTCTAATTCGAGTAGCATGAGGCAAGTGGAATCTTTTATGAATTAACAAAAGCCACCTTGCATGGCTAAATACTCTTAGATGATCGATAACAAATTATTATCGCAGGGGAATAGTGAAAAGAACCTCATCGATGAATGAAATAGAACATGAAATCGTAAACTCTCAAATATCGGGAGATTCCATAATAGTAATTCATCCAAGTAAATAAAAAAAGAAAAACAATATATTTACTCTTATTTTTGACGATAGATGAATCTCACATAATTATCCAACAAATGTCAATGACGAGAAATGTAGAATGTTCATGCATATTTTATGTATTTGCTCTTGTTTTTGACAAATTTTAACATTAAGACGGATCTCATATAATCATCTAACGAATATCAATGACGACAAATGTAAAATGTTATCCCATAAAGTCAACATTCAACTAAAAGATAGAAGATTTTTTTGCTTTTGTTTGCTCTTTTGGTGCACATGAACCTTACAAGAACCTAACTGTGTGTGTGTGTGTGTGTATATATATATATGAAAATTGATCATCCCCCCTCCCAGCCAAGCCTGACACGCCGCCCCCCCGGCCCCCCGCGCGTCCCCTTGCCAATTTACTAAATAGCCCTTATCAATATTTGCAATGACTTTTTTTTTGGAAAGTTACAAATATTATACACATTACAAAATTTATATATTTATATATATTAATTTAAAAATAATTATATACTAGTTATAACTCCATTTTTTATTTTATTAATTATTTTTATTTTATAATTATTTTTATTTTTGTTAATAAATATTAGAGATTTTTTATTCATTTATTTTTTTGATTCATTTTAATTTAATTAATATTACTTATGTACAAAAAAAATTAAGCAATATAATTTTTTTTTTATTTTTTTCAGAATTAAAATATGGTACAAAGTATTGGGTATATCACCAAGTGCGCCAGGAGGAAACTTTGGAGGCAACATTGATTAGAATTTATGTTTTTATATTTTTAAGTGTAAGTTTTTATGTTGTTATTTGTACTATTTTTTAAATATATAAGTTTTTATTTTGAGAACATTTTTTAATACATAATTAGTGTTAAATAAATTAAAAAGAATCATACAAATTAAATGAATAAAAGAACATCAAATAAATAATAATAAATATGAAATTTATAATATTTATTAAACAAATAAAAATAATATACATAAAGACCAAAAAATATGATTTTAAAAAATTATAAAATTATAAAATAAAAAATTAATTAATAAATAAAATAAATATATATGATATATATATATATATATATATATATATATATATATATATATGATATATATATATATGATATATATATATATATATATATATCTCAATCAATAAAAAAAAAATTGGATATATATAGTTTATTTGAAAATGGAATTTTGGTGAAAGGAATGGGACAATTAAGGAACCGTAGGGGAGACAAAAAAGTCAAATATGACGGGAGAGGGGGAAGATAAGCCCTTATATATATATTTATATATTTCTCTCGACTCATCTCAGACTAGCCAAAAATCAAAGTTTATCAGAAACTTGGCCTAAAATTCCTGAAAAATTAGCAGAGAATAAGTGGAAGTACTGCAGAAATTTAAATTAACTACACTATTTAATAATTACTATAATGACGTTTTTATGGTTATGATTATGCAACCTTAAATCTAAGCAAATCAACTACACTCTTAATCTAATTGTATAAAATATAAAAAATTAAGAAAAATCATAGCCCAAAATAAAAATAATATTCATAATTTATGGAATGATTTTCAAAGAATTATCCACAAATGGGCTCACAAGATGGGCTGGGTCGGTAAGCACACCCAAAATAACCCATTGACATCCTGTCCGAATAAAGATGAGAAACCAAACTAAAACCCTTAAAAAAACCCAATGCACAAACGATTACAATTCACTTAACGTTAACGCAGAGAAGAGAACTAGAGAAGCCAAGAAAGCTTGAGCTAAAGCTTCAATGGCGGCGAAGAACAAAGCGGATACCAACAAACCCATGAAAAGAAAATTCAACCCAAGTGCTAAAAGGAGCCAAATTTCTCCACTTCAAATAAGCCGAAGCTCGTGAGTTCAAAACCCTCAAAAATACCCCAAAACAAGGATTTGAAGAAGCCTTTCAATCCAGATCAACAGAAACAAAAACCATTTAAACCCAAGTTCCATAAATCAGATAGTAACGCAGAGAAGAAACAACCATTAACGAAGCGTGAGGGTCGTCTTCATGCAAAGGTTTTTTTATTTTTTTATTTTTTTAAATACACACACACATTGTATAAGTATTTATGTCCTCGTATAATATGTTGAATTGAGCTGAAATTTAGTTTTTACGATTTTCTTATGTATTTGGATGATTGATTTTATGGCAGGAACTGGCAGATGCTAGGAAGAAGAATAGGAAGAAGCATTATGATTTAGTACAAGTATGTATTTCCTAAATTTTATTCACTTTATTCTTAATTAGAGTCGAAGCTTGTACATTCGCAATGTTGCAAGCAATTAAGCAAAAAAATATTTAATGTGCGGTTGATTAAAACATAGACAGAAGCTGAGAATGTGAGCTTATGGTGACTAGGCTCACATTCTCTTCGATTTTGTTAGGAGCTTGCTTCTCTGTGAGAGAAGAAGAGGCAACAGAATATTGCAAAAGAAGCTAGATCGAAGTATGTATTTTGGTGCAAATGTAATATGCTTATTCACAATTGCGGTATTTTGAACTTTTTAATATGTTGATTAGGTTGATAAGTGAAGCTTTACAGAAGATGAAGGGAAAGATTCCAGAAATTGCTGGCTCCCATGTTTCTTCCCGTGTTCTTCAGGTATTTTTTTTATTAGGAACTTCGTGGAGGAATTGTTTGAGTTTTCATCTGTGATTTTTTTCGTGGTCAGTTCTTATTATGTTTCTTTTGCCTCAGACTTGTGTCAAGTATTGTTCACCATCTGAAAGAGATGCTGTTTTTTAGGAGCTTCAGCCTCATTTTCTATTCCTTGCAGATAACACTTATGCAGTTCATATGTTGAAAAAAATGTTAGATAATGGTATGATTTATCTTATAAGAATCAAAAGAGAAATTTAGGATGTTGTTTGAAAGACCAGTTCATATATGTTGTTCTGGGTAATGTAACTTATCTACTTTCCGATTATCTGAAGTACTGTATAAATGTTTGTAGCTTCAAAAAAGCAGCTGACAGGGTTTATCGCTGCACTCCATGGGCATGTTGCTTCCCTTCTTCGACACATGGTTGGATCTGTTGGTGCGTGATTACTGGTTTAGCCTTTGAATATAGACTGTTAAATATATTGGATGTCTTATTTTTATCAAAAAATAAAATTTGACCCTAATATAAATAATTATAGGGGGATAAATTCCTTACTAGTGTGATTTTTAGTTAAAATTTTAATGATAGAAACAAAATGGTGTACTAAACTCGTAGAAATAACAGGCAGAAGAATAACTACAAGCTTATACCAAACAAGAGAACCAGAAGGCTGGCTTGCTCTCTAATCCGAGTAGCATGAGGCAAGTGGAATCTTTTATGAATTAACAAAGGCCACCTTGCATGGCTAAATACTCTTAGATGATTGATAACGAATTATTATCGCAGGGGAATAGTGAAAAGAACCTCATCGATGAATGAAATAGAACATGAAATCGTAAACTCTCAAATATCGGGAGATTCCATAAGAGTAACTCATCCAAGTAAATGAAAAAAGAAAAACAATATATTTACTATTATTTTTGACGATAGATGAATCTCACATAATTATCCAACAAATGTCAATGACGAGAAATGTAGAATGTTCATGCGGATTTTGTGTATTTGCTCTTGTTTTTGACAAATTTTAACATTAAGATGGATCTCATAGAATCATCCAACGAATATCAATGACGACAAATGTAAAACGTTCTCCCATAAAGTCAACATTCAACTAAAAGATAGAAGATTTTTTTTCTTTTATTTGCTCTTCTGGTGCACGTGAACCTTACAAGAACCTAACCGTATATATATATATATATATATATATATATATATATATATATATATATATATATCAAGGATCGAGTTAAGTCTCTGATACCAATTGAAAATTCGCGATTAGCCTAAGGTTCTGACCCTATGCGAAATTACAACAATAAGCAGGACAAGTCCTGTTACTGCTACTATGGAATTGAGACAAACAATTACCAAATCAACCAACAATAATAAAATCCATAATATTAATTAAAGCGGAATATAAATTGCGAAAAATAAAACAATCACACAAAATTCAACACAATAATTTTGGTGACGAAGTGGAAAACTCTTGCGAGTAAAAAACCACTTCGGGTATAGGCTACCACCCGAATCCACTATATAGAGAAAAACTTACAACGATGGTCAAGACCTATGGTGGCAACTCCACCGACTCAAGTACCTCAATACTGCAAGAACTCAAGGCAACTCCTTAAGCCCGCGACCCACGGTTTTCTTCAGAACTTCTGAAGTCTCTGAGCAGATTATATCACAAATGACGCCGGAACTCCGACTACCAAAAATCCTCCTATAGAACTCTAAAGGATTAGGGATTTTAGGTTATGTTGTGTTGAAGGTTTATCAAAGATGGAATCTCACCATTAATGAAGAAGACAAGAAGATAAAAAGTCTTCAATGGTGGAATCAAATAAGGTTGCAAGCTTTGAAGGATTTTGGCTCAAAGGATTTGTGTTTTAACTCTTTCAACTCATGGGGAATGGCGGCTAAGTGTTATATTTATAGGTAGGGTGGAAAGCTAGGGTTTTCCAGGCTAAAAACGCATTCAGATCGCAGTCGCGTTCGAACGATTACTCGAACGCAACACGAACGCGCCCTTTCTGTGAAGACTCGTTCGAACGCCACTCGAATGCACAATGAATGTGAGCTCTCTGGAATGATCTCGTTCGAACCCAACAAGAACATGACTCAAACGTTTGCTCTCTGGAATGCTCTCGTTCGAACCCAATAGAGAACGTGCCACTAACGCCACACGTTCGAACCCAATAACGAACACAACACTAACGCCGATCGTTCGAACACTGCAACGAACGCACCACGATCGCATGTCTGATGCACACCAGCCAGAATCCAGTCCAATTGCACAAAGATCTTCATGAAATATTACAACTCAATTGGACTTGTTTTGTCACAGACACATGCCAATAAAAAATGGAACTAACAATCTCCCTTTTTGGCATTCCGTGACAAAACACTACCTATTACAAAGACTACGGTAATAGACCCAAAAAACAAATAGTCAACTGTCAACCATCAAAACAATGACTTATTACAAATGGATTCGATCTAACACCTAACAAAGTAGTCTTGAAAATAATACCACCGCAGCAACATACATGCTACCTGAAACATCCACAAACAACAATATACCGTGAAAAACATTGGGATAATCAAGTAAAACATAAAGCAAGTAAAAATCTCATGCATATACAAGTAGAAATCCCCCTTCCCCTTAATCTTAACTCCCCTTAAAATGGATATATCTAAAGGATATTCTACGGCTCTCTCCTATATATTAAAGTTCTCCCCCTTAATATATTACTCTCCCCATTTTTGTCACGAAATGACAAAGGGTAAAAGAAACATGAAAAATAACAGGAGAACATGAGACAACACATACAAGAGCATAAACAGACAGGAATTACTCCCCCTCACTAACAGGCACATACAGTTAGCAAAATAACACACGGGAAGTAAATCCAAACTCAGAAAAGTGCACATGAAAGAAGCAAAAAAAATTGGTATGCAATAACATGAAGCACATACAGGCACATACTGAGATAAATAAAAATCTTGTAAAAAACTGACTGAAACAGCATTTCAAGCTGATACAATGATACCCAATCAGTATTAAGCTGTTTATGACATGAAACAATATGTATCATTTTAAAAGTGGCTAAATACAACACTCATGCATATGACATAAACACCAAAGCATATAAAGCACTTGCGTGGAAAAATAAAGTGCATAACAAATCAAGGCTTAAGACCTTATTTTATGAGCTGAACACAGCCAAAGAAATCCATCTCTAAACAAACCAAGTCCACAAAATATGTGTTCAAACTCAGCACCACTAGGACCTGAAAATAAACAACATTGGTTGCATGCTATATGAATTACCCCATAAATATCATGAGCTCATATTTAACAACTCTTTCGAGTGAAGGGTTTTTGCCCTTATCTTTTGAGTTGGCCATATTGGCTCTTTTTACACTTGAGTCTCATTTTTTTTAAATATTTCCTTTTACTGTTGCACGAGGGGATAACAAGGTCATCTAGTCAAAGGTCACACTATTTAAATGAACAAAGTATGATAGAAATTAGATTACCAGTCCAAAAACTCATACATGCGACCAAGCCTTGATAAAATAAAAACGTGTATGTGAGATGCAAGCACATGATATACCAAAGGTTTTTATCATATACACTCATGCATATAAAGCATCAAGAAAAATAACAGCATATCATACACGCATAATCATATATCCTACATACCAGGATCACATGCACATGCTATTCATGCTCTAACAAGCCATAAAAATATTTTTGGTCTTTTTCAAAATATATAATTGTTTTTTTTTCAGTTTTAAAGCACAAAAAAAAAAATAAAGACACAAAACATCTTGTAAAATATCCAATGGTACGTGGAGTTGTATCCCGAGTGCAGATCACACTACCGTCCATTCGGAATCGGCTATGAAATTTATGTCCGGGTTTCCATCCTATATACCAAGGGACATATAACAAAAACAAGACACACATACACACATATGTTGTGAAAACAAAATAAACGTGCAAAAACATAAAACACACGCGCGCACACACATGCAATGAGAAAATAAAAATGCATCTTTTAAGCAGAGTTACACCGAAGTGCACTCTCATCATGTCCATCAGGACACGCAGAAGAAGATGGGAATTCATCTTGCTTCCTCACCCAAACCTTTCTAGGAACCTCATCCACTTGAGAATTCCTAGTTAACAAAGAAAGTTTCTCACTAAGAAATTATGTCTGTTTAGTTAGTGCAGAAACTTGAGAAGCTAGATTTAAAGAATCAAATCTAGGCGACACACTCTTAGGCCTTTTCGTTTGCTTGTGCAACATGAAGCACTTAGGCCTAATATGTCCAGCCTTGCCACAATGGTGGCACACAGGCACAAACCTCGGATGAGATCGAGGTTTACCAATAACACATCTAGATTGAGGTTGAGACACATGACGAGGAACAACATAAGGAGAAACATGACTACACACAACATGTTTATTACCTAAGTCACATTTAGCTGCTATATGCACAGCTTTGGAAGAAGAAGCCTCATTGCAGTTAGGCTCAGAAATAATACCTAACATACGGTTAACCTTTTTATTTCCACTAGAAAATATGGACAATTGGATTCTAGCATTTTCAAGTTCGGTCTCTAATATTTGGACTCTATTAACTAGGCCCATGTTCTCTCCTCTAGGTCATCTACTATCAAAAGGTTTTGCTCAAATTTAGCTTGAGCTTCATTCTTTTCTCTCTCCACAGTTTTCAGCCTTTTATTGACCTCTAAATTAGTCTTCTTATAGCTAAACTCTCATTAAACAGTTCAACATAAGATACTTGAAGACTTTCCTCATCTATAGACTCATCAAGAGAGACTTCAGAATCAACATCATTAACCACAATCTCTCTCTCACCAGTCACACTAGCAGTAAAGGCAATAAATTGCCTTTAGGAGAATCATCACCTTCAGAATCACTAAAGGATGCTGCCATGGCTTTCTTGTCTTTAGCCCTAAGGTATGTGGGACACTTAGATCTAACGTGCCCATATCATTCACATTCATAGCATTGGGCACCACGAGATCCATTATCCCTGTCTTTTCTAGACTCACTTCTACTATGCCTACTTTCTCTAGGCTCATCCTCCCTATCCCTATTACTACTGCTATGGCCACTCTTCTTAAGTTTAAGAAATTTCTTAAACTTCTTTGCAAACAAGGCCAGTCACGATCCGTAATGGTATCATTATCACTAGACGAATCATGCACAACTTCCTTAGCGATTTTCATCGCAAACGTTTTTGGCTCTCTATAACCAGGAAGCTTTTTCTCATAAACTTGCAGTTTTCCTATGAGTTCTTCTAAATCAAGCTTATCAAGGTCATTGCTTTCCTCGATGGCGGTAATCTTAGGTAGGAATTTATCAGGAAGGGATCTAAGGATTTTTCTAACTATCCTATTTGTAGGTATAGTCTCACCTAGGTTAAAACTAGAGTTAACGATATCGTTAATCTCAGCATAAAATTCATCAAGGTCTCATCATCTTTCATTTTGGCGACCTCAAACCTAGTGGCTAAATCCTGAAGTCTATTATTTTTAACAGACAATGTGCCTTCATGCACAGTCTGCAAGATGTCCCAAGCATCCTTGGCTATCTCACACATTGAGATTCTCCTAAACTCAGCAGAACAGACAACACTTAACAGTTTTGTGTTCCTATTGCTAGCATCAAATTCGTCCTTGGTCCAGGTCAATTTGTTTTTAGGGGAAGTGACCCCATCAATAGTAACAACGGGAGGTTTCCACCCGTATTCAACAGTCATCCAGACCCTCTCATCTAAGGACTTAAGGAACGCTTTCATGCGAACTTTCCAATGTAAATATTTGTGCCATCAAAAATGGCGGACAATTTAGGGTTGACTACGCTCCATAGCTAATGGGTCAAGGATCGAGTTCAGTCTCTGATACCAATTGAAAATTCGCGATTAGCCTAGGGTTCTGACCCTATACGGAATTACAACAATAAGCAGGACAAGTCATGTTACTGCTACTATGGAATTGAGACAGGCAATTACCAACAACCAACAATAATAAAATCCATAATATTAATTTAAAGCGGAATATAATTGCGGAAAATAAAACAATCACACAAAATTCAACACAATATTTTGGTGACGAAGTGGAAAACTCTTGCGAGTAAAAAACCACTCCGAGTATAGGCTACCACCCGACCCGATCCACTATATAGAGAAAAACTTACAGCGATGGTCAAGACCTATGTGACAACTCCACCGACTCAAGTACCTCAATACTGCAAGAACTCAAGGCAACTCCTTAAGCCTGCGACCCACGGTTTTCTTCAGAACTTCTGAAGTCTCTGAGCAGATTATATCACCAATGACGTCGAAACTCCGACTACCAAAACTCCTCCTATAGAACTCTAAAGGATTATGGATTTTAGGTTATGTTGTGTTGAAGGTTTATCAAAGATGAAATCTCACCATTAATGAAGAAGACAAGAAGATAAAAAGTCTTCAATGGTGGAATCAAATAAGGTTGAAAGCTTTGAAGGATTTTGGCTCAAAGGATTTGTGTTTTAACTCTTTCAACTCATGGGGAATGGCGGCTAAGTGTTATATTTATAGGTAGGGTGGAAAGCTAGGGTTTTCCAGGCCAAAAACGCATTCAGATCGCAGTCGCGTTCGAACGATTACTCGAACGCAACACGAACACGCCCTTTCTGTGAAGACTCGTTCGAACGCACAACGAACGTGAGCTCTCTGGAATGATCTTGTTCGAACCCAACAGAACGTGACTCGAACGTTTGCTCTCTGGAATGCTCTCGTTCGAACCCAATAGAGAACGTGCCACTAACGCCACACGTTCGAACCCAATAACGAACACAGCACTAACGCCAATCGTTCGAACACTGCAACGAACGCACTATAATCGCATGTCTGATGCACAACAGCCAGAATCCAGTCCAATTACACAAAAATCTTCATGAAAGATTACAACTCAACTGGACTTGTTTTGTCACGGACACATGCCAATAAAAAATGGAACTAACATATGGGAGTGCAAAACTTGCAACTTCTTCCATGATGCAGATACTAAAGAAACAAATACAAACTGACGACAGCAAATAGAATTTCAAGAGTAACCACAGAGACCCGAACCTTGCTATTCCATAATCAATCTTCCAACAATACATCAAAAAATATAATTGTAGAATCATTTCATAAATGATAAACACGCCTTGGGTTATAGTAGTCCTTTCCAGGCCATATCACGCGGGTTAGGGTTTATCGCCCACTTTGTGTTCCAATGTGTCATAGCGGCCAAATCACAAGTACAGTCCTCCAATAAAGCAAATCTGGTAATCAACAATGACCAGTTTTTCATGGTGGGACCTATATATAAGCAAATAAACATATCAGAAACTGAAAAAATCCAATTTATTTCCAGAAGATAGATTTCTTTAACAACTTCAAATAGTCTATTACGTTTTTTTCCTGTAATGCATACCATAGATAAACACCAGTAGAGAAGTGATCAGGATAACGCAGGACCTTCACATTCTCATGAATGTTAAGGAGCTTTCTCTTGCTATACACACTGTTGATTTTCAAAGCAAGAGCAACTTCTTTGTATGGAAGGATATAAATCTGCAGTCAATAAGAAACACATCATTACCATCAATCAGTCAAATGAAATGCCAGCAGTGGCATTTTGCTAAAGCCAAATCTGAAAAGAAGTTGAAAATCATGATAGGTTGAATATTAAAACGATAAGATTTATTTTATGGAAGATAAAAGTTAGCTACCAACATGTGCAGAACATAGATGGTTGCAATTTGAACTGAGATCCTCTGCAAAAAGTTATCTCTTACATTTTTATGATCTAAATGATGCTTTAGTGGTGGTTGTAACTTGTATCATTGATGGCAGTTTGTGTTTCATTTCGAGCATGAACAAGATACATAATTATATTACTAACATAACTGACTGAAGCAACTCAGTTAACGCTATGCTGATTAGTAGGCAAGCATGCAGAGCTTGTTTAACAAATATCAACAACATATCCTAGCTTGTATGTAATCAGCACGCTACAAGTTCGCCTGTAATTGACTTCTGACAGGAATTATCACTGATATATGAGTTAAAAAGCGAATGTGGTTGAAGACAAGTCCACTTTTCATACAAATTCTATGCAACAACTATGCAAAAAATATCGGTAGTAAACATTGCCCATAAACTCATCCAAAAGATTCATCCTCATGGTACCTCTAATAGAATATTGTAATTGGAGGAGTAAGGAATTCATTTCGATCAAAATGATTCACAACTCATCTGAAAACACATTTTCGTGTATCAGACCGATTTTCAAACAATAATAGTTGTGCAAATAGTAGCACATCAATGCAGATGTCAAGTAAAGGCATGAACAAGAAAAATAAAAAAAAAAAAAAAAATATCCCAAACATATACCTGAACCCCCTGCTTAGCTTTGGATTCCAGGAAAGCATCAAGCCGTGAGGAAGCATGAACATGAAATGGACGCCGAAGATACAGTTCTGGGCACAGCCACCAGCCACAAATAAATATCTGTATAGAACTTCAAATCATCTCACAGATACTTTCAGCTAAAAAGATAGCATCAATGTTCACTACAGTAATTCGGTGCCCTAGAATGGGGAAGGTACTGACCTCTGATTTGGCATCATCAATTGACGCAGCAGCTTCAAAGGCTGCCTTACCATACTCTACAAACCATTGAGCCTGACTTCCATCATCGGTCATACCCCTCAGAGGAGCAAAAGAACCAAATCGATGAGGATGACACCAGCCCTCAGGAGGCCTAAGTCCAGCATCATTAATTGCGGCAACCCAATCTTCAATCTTAACTTTAGCACCAGTCCTGGTCCTTAACCGTATGCTCCGAGTTCCACAAGTCACCTTTTGAAGAGTACAATTACTCGTCAGAGAAAGAATTTTTCTGGAACCATTTATCAGATATATGATTTCACCAGCTAATCAATTATGTCATGAGTTGAAAACATAGAGTATAAATTCACCACAATTTTTGTCACAATTTTACGCCTCCACTTAAAGAAACCATAATGTTGCGCAAGCATAATGAATCAATTGTCACAAGAAAATGAATCAATTGCGCGAGCATATTTGGGTATCAATAATGTTGCCCTGCTCTAAATCAAACCATTCACAAGGTACACTCCAATCTGAAATAACAAAATTTCAAGTGATGAAGAAATTAAATAGGAACAGAACTCGTGCTATGGAAAGGTATATTAGGTAGTGGCAATAAGGTTGTTAAAAACAGTAAGAAAAATAAAGGTAGGGAAGCACTGGTGGCTCGTGAGCCCTTGAAATTAAAAATCTGGTTTGTTAATGAGATGATTTTGGTTTTTGCCCCAACTAAAATAAAGTGTATCTACCACTTTTTGTTAAAATCAAATTTTGCCCCCACTGAATGTCTGAATCAAAGTTCTAACTTCGCCAACTAGGTAAGCATGTGGTAAGTATAAATTATTCAACTTCTACTTGTAAACATTGGCTACTATCTATCTCCAAAATCATTCGAATGACAGTCGGTGCACACGTCAATGCCCAACAGTAAAATTTGCCTGTCATTTTCTTGTCAATTATATCAAATCATTTAAACTTTTTTTAAAAAAAATTCTGACCACCGCATTTTCAATAACTGGTAAACAGATGTCTGCATTTTCCATAGAGGATTCAACTGAATAGCTTCAAGGTCCCAAAGTGCACTCCCAATAATTAATAATATATAATAGATTGATACCTCAGAGTCCCTTGAACCAAGTAAACTCCTGTCATTAATATTAGCTGATCCAATCAAAGCTACAGAGTCATCAACTATCATTACTTTACTAAGCACATACACCTGCAAAAATATAAGAACACAACATATGACATCGTATATCCATGAATCATGAGCTTCACTCAACCTTTTGAAATTTATATTACGAAGAAATATGAACAACATTTGCCAATATCTCAGAACAATAATTTAAGAACAATGCATAAAAGAAGTTGCATTGGTGAAAGACAAATACCTGACTGGTGGCCACAGGACCACCCTCAAAAAGTTTACCATAAGCCCTAAGACCATAGAAAGAAATGTAATCATGAGCCTTTGGACCAAGAAGAGCATACAGCTTATGCAATATCGAATTCTGTCCTCTGCAAATGGTTCTGTACTGACAGTGCATTATGGCTCTGACAGATGCCGCACCACCATCATCAACACCACCCTGTGAAGCTTAGGATTCAGTTTCAGTTTCTAAATAACCAGCTAAATTGCAATTTCATGATTATCATGCAAGGATGAGAACCTGGAAACCTGGCAGGAGCGGTATGACAATAATAACCCTAAAACACTTCTTATCATAGTAGGCTCGCAGAATACGTCGGTATAATGCTTCTAAAACACGATTCCGAATAATTTCATCTCCTGAAAGACCTGATATAAAAAATTGATTCTGGGAACAATTCGCCCAAGATCCAAATAGTCAGGATAATAAACGATGTTATAGTAGTTTGCAAGCCTCCTCCAGTTCAAGTTAGGAAACGGGGAATGGAGAATTGGAGATTAGCAGAACCGAAAGAACCATATAAGAAAAATTCCCAACTACTTTAGTTTTTAACGGTCTTTATACCTTGATTGGTTCCTACTAGTTAAATTACATGTATCTAGCATTAAACCATCCCACTCGATTATGTAACTGCCTCACTGCCCTCACGACCTTTCCCTTTATCTTAAAATATACTAATTTTACAGATCCATTCCAGAACGGTTTCTTACTTTCTTCATCAGTTTTGTTATACAACACTTCGCTTTGTACAATAACATATTCGAGTAGCATTTTAGGGAAATATATGAATTGGCTTAGTTGGGCAATTAGAGACATGATGCCCCTACAATGAGACTTGATTTGAAACACATGTACCTACTAGAGCTTAGGACAGCCATAAGAAAGCCAGCTGTAATGTATTGGTCATGGGCGAGATAGTAGCATAGGTGACTAGATGTTAACAGCTGAGATGGTTGTAAACTTGTAATAACTAATATGCACTTAAGACCACAGATTAAACTCCAGTCCCCTTCCCCCACTCTCTCACATTACACATAAACCTTCACAAATATTATGTCTTGCAAATTTTAATGATCAATGTTTTCCCTTTTTCTTTAATGTTATTTTAAAGAAAATCACGTGCTTCCAGAAATGCACACATTTAAGTATCAAAGGGATATTTAGCAGAATGTGCTCATCAGCAATTCACTGATATGCTCAACGGTGAATTACTTTCAAGAAAGGTCTCAATTCAATGATGTAATGAACCCTTAATTAGAAGATTGAAAATCTCCAGATATACCTCAATATAGATAAAGTGTTCTGCTTTCTCAATGAGGGAGCAATAAGCACAATGAATACTCTCTTCAATTTGGCTTGTTCCAGCAGACCATTGACTGACACTCCTTATAATCTGAAAATAAGAGACAATTAATGAATGGCAGTATACAAAGTATTCCTTAATAGCGCAAAAATAATTCAGTTGGAGAAACAGTCAAATTGGAAAAAGACAACAAGAGGAATCTGCCTTCCTTAGCGAGCATAATTAATAATTGATGCTCATCTGGCACAAATGAACTTTGTGAATGGTCAGCAAGATATCAATATATTGACAAAATATCAAATCAATGAGGATTCAATGTATCACATGCTAAAAGAGTGGTCAATTACTAGAAATTTCAGGTATTTCTATTAATTGAACATCCTACTGTCGCAGAGGAAGTACACCATGTCAAAACCTCAAAGTAAATAGTACCCACGTGATCAGGTAAGGTTACTGACGTCATCAGAACCTTACAGTAGGCTGCTAGTATTTGGTCGACAAAAAAATGTTTCAGATGTCTACACGAGGAATGAGGACTAACATACCTGATAACAGCATGAAGTGCGTGGACCAACTTGTCCAGATTAATCGGGCAAGCCCACTTGATCACCACGTTCTTGTGTCTCCCACCACTCTGTATCTGAACTTTTAGTGTCAGGCTGTGCTATTACATCGAACAACATTTTAACATGATCATGAGAATCATGGTCATCTACAAAGCCTTTCATAGGCGTATCTGTATCTACTGGTTCGATTTTGGCTTTCTGGTAACGGAAACACTTTTGGTAGTGTTAGAGTCCAACCCATTAAATTTTGGGCCCCTACTAGAATCATCTAACACCTCAGGTTCTTGAGGCAGAAGCAGTGGAATGTCTTGTAACGATGATGCAGAGGCAAAGGAATCCTGTCTTTTAATGCCTTTAAAGTTGTCTTCAACATTCTTACTTTCAACCTCCACTTCTCTGCTTCTGCCCATATAATGTGGAATAACCATCTGGTGTTGAGGCATAAGAAGCGGAATTGTTTCCTCATATGGAGCTTTATTTCTCTGAAAAATGCATGCCCTAATTTAATTACGAAATAACAATTAAAAATTCTACTACAGAAACATATTAATTGAAACGAAACATGAACCTTAGCATAATTCCAGCGCTGAACAAAGTGCCTCGCTACATCACGACAAGGTGGTCCCCATAGGGCACAATGGACATCATGCCAAGGCATTCTGGGATATTTTCCACGATCCAATTCATCTCTCATAGTATCTTCCCAAGAATTTGGTTCAGATTCCCTGCGAAAATTCAAGGAAAGTTCATTACATAAATCAAGTAAACATAATGATACAAGGAAAAAAAGCCTGCTAAATTGATTAAAGCAAGGTTAACTAGTATTATTAGCACATTTTAAAAATTTCAAACTCTGACATCTCCAAACACAATTCCTTATATTTACCCCACCTGACCATCCAAAGGTTATTTGCAAATTCATGTGGACGTTCTACCCAAATATAACTTCAAGCACTTCAAGCCTTTGAACTGCTAGTTATTTATTTTATCCAGAAGCAAGTTCCCAATGCCTAGACATAATTAATAATAGTTGAACAATAAAACCCTAGGCATCTGATTCACTTTGACCACGCAAGCAGCCTAATAAACTGTGTTCCTCACTTTGTCATCTTCTTCTTAAGCAACCTATACGGTACAACTTCTTCATGATGCAGATACTAAAGAAACAAATACAAACTGACGACAGCAAATAGAATTTCAAGAGTAACCACAGAGACCCGAGCCTTGCTATTCCATAATCAATCTTCCAACAAATACATCAAAAAATTATAATTGTAGAATCATTTCATAAATGATAAACACGCCTTGGGTTATAGTAGTCCTTTCCAGGCCATATCAGCGGAGGGTTATCGCCCACTTTGTGTTCCAATGTGTCATAGGGGCCAAAGCACAAGTCTAGTCCTCCAATAAAGCAAATCTGGTAATCAACAATGACCAGTTTTTCATGGTGGGACCTATATATAAGCAAATAAACATATCAGAAACTGAAAAAATCCAATTTATTTCCAGAAGAATAGATTTCTTTAACAACTTCAAATAGTCTATTACGTTTTTCCTGTAATGCATACCATAGATAAACACCAGTAGAGAAGTGATCAGGATAACGCAGGACCTTCACATTCTCATGAATGTTAAGGAGCTTTCTCTTGCTATACACACTGTTGATTTTCAAAGCAAGAGCAACTTCTTTGTATGGAAGGATATAAATCTGCAGTCAATAAGAAACACATCATTACCATCAATCAGTCAAATGAAATGCCAGCAGTGGCATTTTGCTAAAGCCAAATCTGAAAAGAAGTTGAAAATCATGATAGGTTGAATATTAAAACGATAAGATTTATTTTATGAGAAGATAAAAGTTAGCTACCAACATGTGCAGAACATAGATGGTTGCAATTTGAACTGAGATCCTCTGCAAAAAGTTATCTCTTACATTTTTATGATCTAAATGATGCTTTAGTGGTGGTTGTAACTTGTATCATTGATGGCAGTTTGTGTTTCATTTCGAGCATGAACAAGATACATAATTATATTACTAACATAACTGACTGAAGCAACTCAGTTAACGCTATGCTGATTAGTAGGCAAGCATGCAGAGCTTGTTTAACAATATCAACAACATATCCTAGCTTGTATGTAATCAGCACGCTACAAGTTCGCCTGTAATTGACTTCTGACAGGAATTATCACTGATATATGAGTTAAAAAGCGAATGTGGTTGAAGACAAGTCCACTTTTCATACAAATTCTATGCAACAACTATGCAAAAAATATCGGTAGTAAACATTGCCCATAAACTCATCCAAAAGATTCATCCTCGTGGTACCTCTAATAGAATATTGTAATTGGAGGAGTAAGGAATTCATTTCGATCAAAATGATTCACAACTCATCTTGAAAACACATTTTCGTGTATCAGACCGATTTTCAAACAATAATAGTTGTGCAAATAGTAGCAGCATCAATGCAGATGTCAAGTAAAGACATGAACAAGAAAAAATAAAAATAAAAATAAAAAATATCCCAAACATATACCTGAACCCCCTGCTTAGCTTTGGCTTCCAGCAAAGCATCAAGCCGTGAGGAAGCATGAACATGAAATGGACGCCGAAGATACAGTTCTGGGCACAGCCACCAGCCACAATAAATATATGTATAGAACTTCCAATCATCTCACAGATACTTTCAGCTAAAAAGATAGCATCAATGTTCACTACAGTACTTCGGTGCCCTAGAATGGGGAAGGTACTGACCTCTGATTTAGCATCCTCAATTGACGCAGCAATAGCTTCAAAGGCTGCCTTACCATCTACAAACCATTGAGCCTGACTTCCATCATCGGTCATACCCCTCAGAGGAGTAAAAGAACCAAATCGATGAGGATGACACCAGCCCTCAGGAGGCCTAAGTCCAGCATCATTAATTGCGGCAACCCAATCTTTAACTTTAGCACCAGTCCTGGTCCTTAACCGTATGCTCCGAGTTCCACAAGTCACCTTTTGAAGAGTACAATTACTTGTCAGAGAAAGAATTTTTCTGGAACCATTTATCAGATATATGATTTCACCAGCTAATCAATTATGTCATGAGTTGAAAACATAAGAGTATAAATTCACCACAATTTTTGTCACACTTTTACGCCTCCACTTAAAGAAACCATAATGTTGCGCGAGCATAATGAATCAATTGTCACAAGAAAATGAATCAATTGCGTGAGCATATTTGGGTATCAATAATGTTGCCCTGCTCTAAATCAAACCATTCACAAGGTACAGCTACTGGACTAGTATGTGGACCATGAATCCATGAATTCAAGTGGGTGCCAACCTCAGCATTGAGACATGGCAATGCTCATACAAATAGAAATGAGAGACTGAGACATAAGGAATTCTACTTACTCAGCTCAGCCTAATATTCAAAGTAGTTGAATACATAAAAAATTATAACAAAGAGTCTGGCTCAACAGATTCATTCAGTGTTTTCCCCAGCAATTTCTTATTAGATAGTACTTGGTAGAGTGATTATATTCCAAAATTATAACCATGAAAATTTCCCCTGAATTGCTACATTTAGTGTTTTACACACGCAGGCTGCTGCTGCTTACCTTAAATGCATGGCGTAGAGGATTACGTTCCTTTACTTCTGTTGCTAATAATACTCGGCCCTCACCATTTCCATCTGATGCTGGCAACACATCAAAAACAATTATATCCAAAGGTTTGGTATCCAAAGGATCTGCCAGCAAGGCCAAGAATCCAGGTTTCAGTACAGCCCATGCCTGTACATGGAAAAAAGGGGAAACAGCAACACCATGGGTGAACAAAAATTAAAAGTAAGGTTGATTAGGGAAATAGAACAAAAAGTTTCTAAATAATATAATCTTCAAATGGTATCGCAATAACTTCAAGGATGATTACACTACCTTTTGCCAATTGTCATTACAACAACTAAACCAGGGACAGCAACAGCATTTTCTTGAACCATCATTCCTTGGAATCTTTGGTAGATGCTTTGCCATTACATAATC
Source organism: Zanthoxylum bungeanum (assembly GCA_019454045.1). Lineage (NCBI taxonomy): Eukaryota > Viridiplantae > Streptophyta > Magnoliopsida > Sapindales > Rutaceae > Zanthoxylum > Zanthoxylum bungeanum. Next base: position 28,058 of record SKCR01044395.1, read on the forward strand.
TTCTTTCAACTTAGGGCCATACTCTGGTGAAAATGATAACTTTGAAACCTCCAAAAACTTGCAAACCTACAATATGAAATTGGTCATTGTGAAAGAACAGTGCTAAAGTGTAACTCTTCTACATTATTAAAATCAATTCATTAACGTAAATGCAACAATTATAAACAAATATTTCCAATAATAATATCGTAGATTAAGAGAAAATGCCAAACATACCTCTCGAGAGTTAACGATATCCATGTTTCTTAGAAAGTGATTCAAATACTGTTGCATTGCAACTTTTGCTCTGTCTGACATTGAGTGCTGTCTTCCTAAAGCTGGCCGAATAACTGGCAGAGCAGCATTTGCTGGAACATCTCTGAACACAAACCCCACTTGTAACTATAACGGATGTTGAAGAAAATGTCATATTTATATTAAATAACCATCATAACAAGTGATAGCAGACCTGTTCTAAAAACCTTCATCATGTTGAACAGCTATCTCATCACCTTCGTCATCATCTTGCACAACTTCCATGTGATCTCCTATTCCTAGATTTTGAAGCCATTCTTTAACCTTTAAAATGATTTTCCAAAACAAAATTACATCAAAACCCTAATCGATCCCAAACAAAGATAAACCACCAACATTGCACGAACTGATAATAAGTAGACCATTGCATTACAACACCAACCTGCTCTTGCTTCTCGTGAATTTCCTCAATAAGTGCACGTTTCTTCAACGCAAAATGTAAATAAAAACTTGTGAAGCTTTCTTCTCAAGTTTCCATTTGAACTGGTGAAAGCAGTATGCAATCAGTATAAGTTATGGAAATAGATAAATAAAATAGAACAGTTTCATGAGCACTTACTAGCTAATCAAAATTGCTTTCTACAAAAGCACTTCTAATAACCGATTGCTATCATTTTACTCTAGATTAAACAAGAACAAGAACAAAAAAAAACAAAAACAAACAAAAACAAAAACAAAAACAAAAACAAAAAAAACTCATCACTGATCACTGAATAAGAAAGCTGCTTTAAAGAATTTCTCCATAAGCAAAGCAATATTCATAATTCAGACTTAATTCAAACTAGAAATGATCACATTTTGGTTTTATTTTAATAATTAAAAAATTAATAATAATCATAATAATAATAATAATAATAAAAGGAGATCGTGGTTTGGTCGGTCATAAGAGAAGGAGATATCTTCCACCAATTCTTCTGAGCCATTCTATACACACAATCGCTTCCCAGGATGACCTTCCGTATCAAGTTCACATAATCCTCTTTTAGAACTGATTTTGGTTATATTTCTTGTAGTCCCTTCATATCTCCTAGCATTTTTCTTCCACTTCTTTGTGCTTTTGCTAGGCTGACCCATATTTCTTGTTTCTATGGGCTTCTGTGCCCCAGCACTCCATGTTTCTAGCCTATCCCCAAATCAATAACCATAATCAATAACCATATTTCTTCTGAAGTATCCCTAAACGTCAAGTCAAGCCGCGACACTAGGTAACCACAAAAAAAAAAAAAAAAAAAAAAAAAAAAAAAAGAAGAGAAGGGCTCCACGCAGTGGAATTAATGGAAGAATCCGATCTTTGAAGGCTTGAGGGAAGAAAAGAGAAGGGAGTTTGGTATTATTATCGCTTAGCGCTTGTGCTAAGGAGGGGATTGGGTTGGTGTGTGAATTGGTACCTTAGTACAAGATCGAAATAGTAAGCTTACTTCTCTTAGGAAGAGTTGTGGAATCTCTTCTATCTCTCTGATTGCAGTCTTGGATCGATAAAGCTCCGCCCATAGTGCCTTAGGCCGGTCCCCGGAGGCTAAGATCGACTGCTTCAGAGAACCAGACCCGGTACGCCAAGTCGGTAGCCTTTTCTTCCACTCTTGGGATAAGGGGCAGATTTCATTTTTAGTCTTTCCGGAGTCCAGACGGATTGATTTGTCTTCCCCTGAGTTCATCCCTCTCGCCTCAACCTCTGGCTTGTCTTTGTTCTCCACTAAAACCCTTGAAATACCCCAAAGCATAAACGATTACAATTGACTTAACGCAGAGAAGAGATACCAACAAATCCATGAAAAGAAAATTCAACCCAAGTGCTAAAACGGAGCCAATTAACTCCACTTCAAAGAAGCCGAAGCTCGTGGGTTCAAAACCCTCAAAAATACCCCAAAACAAGGAAGCCATTTAAACCCAAGTTCCATAAATCAGATAGTAACACAGAGAAGAAACAACCATTAACGAAGCGTGACGGTCGTCTTCATGCAAAAGTGTTTTTTTTTTTTTTTAAAAAAAATATAGTATAAGTTTTTTATGTCTTCGTATAATATGTTGAATTGAGCCTTAATTTAATTTTACGATTTTCTTATGTATTTGGAATATTGATTTTATGGCAGACACTGGCAGAGGCTAGGAAGAATAAGAGGAAGAAGCATTATGATTTAGAGCAAGTATGTATTTCCTAAATTTTATTCACTTTATTCTCAATTAGAGTCGAAGTTTGTACATTCGCAATGTTGCAATAGAAGCAATTAAGCACAAAAATATTTAATACTTTATGTTGGGGGACCTGCGATTGATTAAAACGTAGACAGAATCCGAGAATGTGAGCTTATGGTGACTAAGAAAATTTTATTTTCATTTTGATAGGAGCTTGCTTCTCTGTGGGAGAAGATGAGGCAACAGAATATTGCAAAAGAAGCTAGATCGAAGTATGTATTTTGGTGCGAATGTAATATGCTTATTCACAATTGCGGTATTTTGAACTTTTTAATATATTGATTAGGTTGATAAGTGAAGCTTTACAGAAGATGAAGGGAAAGATTCCAGAAATTGCTGGCTCCCATGTTTCTTCCCGTGTTCTTCAGGTATTTTTTTTATTAGGAACTTCGTGGAGGAATTGTTTGAGTTTTCATCTGTGATTTTTTTCGTGGTCAGTTCTTATTATGTTTCTTTTGCCTCAGACTTGTGTCAAGTATTGTTCACCATCTGAAAGAGATGCTGTTTTTGAGGAGCTTCAGCCTCATTTTCTATCCCTTGCTGATAACACTTATGCAGTTCATCTGTTGAAAAAAATGTTAGATAATGGTATGATTTATCTTCTAAGAATCAAAGGAGAAATTTAGGATGTTGTTTGAAAGACCAGTTCATATATGTTGTTCTGGGTAATGTAACTTATCTACTTTCTGATTATCTGAAGTACTGTATAAATGTTTGCAGCTTCAAAAAAGCAGCTGGCAGGGTTTATCGCTGCACTCCATGGGCATGTTGCTTCCCTTCTTCGACACATGGTTGGATCTGTTGGTGCGTGATTACTGGTTTAGCCTTTGCTTCTTTTTCCCCCTTTAAAATGTGAAGAGTAGATTGGCCCAGTTATAGTTGTAATCTTATGCACACATTACCTCTGGGTTTTAACTCACGTTGTGAAAGGATGGGAATTCGGTGGCTGTAGTCTTTGGTTCATAAGCGGAAACAGCCTCTTTGCAAATAAAGACAAGGGTAAAGCTGCGTACACATTGAATCCTCCCTAGAGTCCTCAGTGTAAGAAGTCTCGCGCGCCAGGCTATCCTTAGTATTTGGTTCATAAATTATTAAGCAAAAAAAAAAAGAACTTGTTTGTAAATACAAAACCATGTAACTAATATTATGGTAGTTGGTGGGAGTCTGGCCTATCGTTTATTGATCCTTTCTTATTTACTAGTTTTCTCGCTCTTTTTTTTTCTTTGCAGTTGTCGAGCAAGCATACCAACTGGAAATGCAACTCAAAACAAGAGCTTCTGATAGAATTGTACTCTACGGAACTTCAGTTGTTTAAGGGCCTAGTCTCGATCAAAGAGAGCAGATGGACAATAAAACTTATGTGTTCTTTCATTAAAGCATCCATTACTTGATGATCTGAATATTTTATAACAAGTGCATTTCTGAATATTTTATTACCTTCCTTTTCTTTTTCATTTTTTTTTTCCATTCTTGGTATGTTAAAGTTTCATTGAATAGTCATGGACATTTTTTATTGAAAAGGCGATTGTACTGGTGTTCCTGGCTGGATTGTTTATTTGGCAAGGAAGACAGCAATTTTGATCCTCTGTTCTTGAAGTAAATTATTTAATGGATGATTAGAGGGATTCATTGTTCTCCTCTTGTAAATGCTCTTGATGGTTGATGATCTATTGTCATTGTGTAATGGGCGTTTATGGAATTTCCATAAAATTTGCTCATGACATTTTTGCTGCGCCATTTAATGTGGAATTGGAAATTCTCATCAAGTTCGTGGCTCTGTAGTCAATCATTTAATCTTTTCTAATCTACATCAGGTTGGTAGATGTAATTTCAAAGCTAGGCCTGCAGAAAGCATCAGTTCTGCGACAAACACAATCATTTTCCTTAACAATCATCATTCATATTTTGTAGAAACTAAGTTCTACATTAGTATGACTCAGATTCCATATCAACATTATGCTTGAGCTACTAAGTTGTCTAAGTATTTACGGATCAAATCCAAAATACTATGTAGACAACCGCAAATAGAACACTAATAACAAACTTCTAATCTACGAAGTCACTATGCAACTTCATAAGTCAATACTTTATAAGTTGAAACTAATTCCACTATGTAGAATCGTCCATGACACTCTCACTGCATCTTTTCTGACTCTTTATGACGTAGACTTTCTAACGTCATAATTAGACTCAAAAGTAATCTGACCCTAATGGTTGCGGATTTATTCTCCATTAATAAGAAACTCGTTCTTAATATCTCGAAGATAATAAAGAACATGTTTCAAGACACATCTTAGGGTCTAGAGGATATCAAAATAATTCGAACAATTACGATTAAATTGATATCTCTAATCGCACTCAATATAATATTCATTATGCCATCATCCTATGATGCATAAGATTGATTAGATATTCTAATCAATATCTCTTTCGAAAAAATCATCATTTACGAAAGATGAATACTATACATAAGACACACACTAACTGTCAAACAGTTATAATAACTGTCATACAGATAGTCTTGTTGCGTCCATGAGTATCTCACAAGTCTCTTAGTTTTATATCTTATATAAAACTTTATATCAAATATAATAAGACCACTCTCACTGCTTTCAAGGAGAAAATAAGACTGATGTAAACATTTTTACCTTATAAACATCTAATTATTACATTAATAATGACAATGTCATTATGATGTAAAATACTAGAAAGAAATTTGTACGCTCCCACTAACCCTTCTATCCCATAAGTATTCTCTATACTTTGATAAAATCAGACAATCTGACTAATATCAAAATTCGAAAACACAAATTTCCAGAAAAGCTCATCCGAGTCTACAATAGGCTCTATAAGCTAATATATTAATTATAATCTTAGAATAATACAAACTTCAGGGCCATTCCAAAACGAACTCTTCAAACTAAGAAATCACAATGGATCTCTTATCTGAAGAAACCATTCCGAAACGCCACTTTGTATTCTTTTAGATAAAATATACAATTTAGTATCATCATTAACTAACAGATCTCAAATTATTCAATCAGTGCGACTAGAGACAAGTTTCCTCAGAATCTACAATAGATTGTGAGTATAACTTTTCTCACTGTCATACTATAAAGGTTAAAACTTTAATAAGCTCATTGTGCTTTTGCTGTGTAAACCATTTTCACATATTATGAACGATTCATAATAAAAGCTCAATCAAGTTCCAAACTTGATCGTAGTAAGCTATGAACAATCTTAGATCTATGGTCTAATGCTAATTTCCAGAATCGATATCAAATATTGTTCCTACTATAAGTTATAGGATAATTTTCTTCAATAAGAAAACAACAGAACCATTAAGTATCAAATACTTTGCGAATGATTCTAACATCCTATAACACTTATATGGAAGTAATAAAAGAGTATTTGCATTTTATTAATTATGTAGTTCAATTTATAGTTTATCACCGTATTTGACTTTAATAAGTCAAGTCTTTTATACAATAGACAACACCAAATGTTACACACTAAGTAATAAACAATTTTATTACTCGAGATCGTAGAAAAGATATTCTATCAAATAGAATATAGTATTCTATTAAATAAAATAAATAATAAACTTCTACTCATACCTCCGAGGCGCAAGTAATATCAATTATATAACAATTATACAAAAGATAGATTCAAACATCAAACATTTCAAGATTCGAATTTTCTACTTATACATATCATATATGTAACTGTAGAAAAAAAAATGGAACATTAATTAAAATGATGAGTTAGTATTACTGGAGCATATCCCCAAGAGTATTGAAACTAATTCGGTAACTCTCAATATCAAACGAATCAAATCATATAAGATTCAATTTCTTCCATTAATCAATTCCATCAATATGGAATCGTGTAAGAATAATATTGATGTAAGAATTATATTCTTCGAATAACCTTAGAACTAATTGCCATAAATTCATATGTTTGATCGTATCAAACATCTTTGAAAATTTCAAAGATTCACAATGAATTTTAAAGATACAATTTTCAAAACTTCAGATGGAATATCTTTGAACCAGTCAAAGATATTCTATATGTGTTCATCAAAACACGTAACTAAGTCACAACAGTTCATTGACTAAGTTACGAAGTAAAGAAAACTACCTTAAGTAATTTACAATTCATTAAATTACATACGTCCAATGTATCAGTTTAATAAATTTTCTGGTCTAATGACAGTCATTGGTTAAATGAGATTTAGTCACATTCCCGAATACAATATTCGTTAAATGGATAAGGATATGTGGTGTGATATAATATCATATCATCTTTTACCATATGGTATAAGCATCCAATACTTAAGTGATAAAATGTCATAAAATAATGTTCTACTGAGACCCGGGACAGGAGCCAAGACTGGGATAAACAACAGGGGCCAGGACCCGTGATCAAGGCTGGGATATGGGACGGGACTCGAGACCAAGGCTGCGATCGGGGTCGAGGTTGAGGTTGGGACCGGGGGTCGGGACCGGGACCCAGGCTGGGGCCAAGACTAGGCCCGGTCCCTTGGTCGACTCGTGTTGAGGCCAGGGTCGGGACTGGGCTCGGGGCTGGCGACAGGACCGGGACCTGGACCCTGACAGGGGATGAGACTCGGGCCGGGACCCGGCCTGACCTCGATTCCGGGTCCTGGTCTCGATTCCGAATCCCGGTACTAATAATATAATATTATTTATTTTAGTTATTTATTTTTCATATTTATAATTATTTATAAATATATACTATTATTATAAATAAATTATTTGTATTTAATAATAATTTTATTATAAATATATTTAAAATTATTATAATTAATTAAAATAACATTGATAATTAAAATAACATCGAATAAATAAACTACAATTTTAATTAAAAATATTTTTCAATTTTTAGATATTTTTTAATTTATAGTTTATTGATTTAATAAATTAATTATTGATAAATATTTATATTTAGTACAAAAGGATAAATTTGTCCATAAACATTTATAATCCCCCCCCCCCCAAAAAAAATTCATTATATTAACCCTCCCTAGAGCGGGCCAACCCTAGAAAGGGGTTCGCGAACCATTTCAGCTCGAGCACCTACATGTCAAGCAACCGAACTAAATTTGCAAAGAAAAATAATGTTCACAAAATGCAATTCAATAAACCTCAAATAAATATTATAGTAAAAGTATGTGAAACACATGAAATTGTCCTAAATCTCATAACTCAAAAGCCAAAAGAAATGTCTGGACCAACCCGATTGGCGGCTGTGGTAACAAAATATGTATATATAATAATTAATATTTGAAAACAACAATTGTTATATAAGGGCTATCTCAGACAAAACATACTTACAACACAACACCTCCAAGACCAGAATCTTCCCCTCGTCGAGATACGCATATTAGACACTTCGGTTGCCCAAATCGGACATTCGGTTGTCTTGAAACGAGCCCACAATGAAATCAAATTTCATCACCATTTCATTTCCTCTCCTCTCCTCTCCTATCCTTTCCTTCCAACCAAACACCACCTTAGAACAAATTTCGTTAGCTTTTAACCTGAAACACTTTTATATTCAAGAACTCCAACTGGCGGTTTTGATCTGCAAACTTCAAGTTGACAAGATCTTGGCATACTCAGTTTCTTAAGAAGCAAGCAATTCGATAACAGATCCCCCAACATTTCATTAAGCTTTTTATTATTTATCATCCCTGTCCCATTCCCATTCTCATTCTCATTAGGACAAAACTTTTAGTTTACTTTTTTTCTTGCTATTCTGGTTTGATTTCCTTAAGTCAACTATGAACTGGTTAACCAATAGTTCAGTCAACTGCTTTTATATGGCAAAATAACAACCATTTGAGGGGGGGCGGGGATCTGTTTTCTTTAACCCTTCAATCCATATCCAACCTAGCCAGATATATTTTTTAATTGGTTAAATTAAAGTTTATTTTTTAATTTAGGCCGAAAGATTTTGTTCCCAATTTATTTGATTCACCGAAGTTTACAATGCTAAGAAAATCCTGAAATAGTTATTACTTGTATGTATATAGAAGTTGAGTACATGAAATTGAAGCTAATGATCACTAGAATGAAGCCCTTGTGTGAAGTGCTGCTACAAAGGAAGAAATTGAAGCTAATGATCACTAGGATGAAGCACTTGTGTGAAGTGCTACTAAGGAAGCATAAATACCATCCTTAGTATTGACTAATGTCTCATGCTTTCCTTTCTCAGCAATCATACCATTTTTAACCACAGCTATTAAATCAGCATCCTTGATTGTGGACAATCTATGAGCAATAACCACTGTGGTTCGCCCAACCATAACTTGATCCAATGCATCTTGAACCACACGTTCAGATTCTGCATCAAGAGCACTGGTTGCTTCATCAAGAAGTAATATTTTTGGAGCCTTAATTAATGCTCTTGCAATTGCTACCCGTTGCTTCTGTCCACCGGATAATTGGATCCCTCGTTCACCCACCATTGTATCATACCCCTGTAATTAATTTCCAGATACTCTAGCTATAAGTCCATCTTGTTTGTGCAATGATGTCAAATTCAGCTTATAAGTGTGTGTTGGCGGGGAAACAAATTAATATATGATTATACTGCTCTAACCTGTTTTAAGCTGCTAATGAACTTATGGGCATTTGCCAATTCTGCTGCAGCCAAAATTTCAGCTTCTGTTGCATTAACTTCCTTACCATATGCAATGTTAACTCGTATCGTGTCATTAAATAATACAGGCTCTTGGCTCACCAGACCTATCTGCTGCCTTAACCATTTGAGTTGCAGCTTTTGGATTTCGATTCCATCCAATGTAATGTGACCTGAATCTGGATCATAAAATCTCTGCAGCAATGAGACTACTGTTGATTTTCCACTCCCACTTTCTCCGACAAGAGCTAATGTCTGATAGAAAGAATTCATAGTGTTAATTTCTGGACTGCTACTAATGTGCTCGTCATTGGTTAGATCATATATGAAACGAACATCAACTTACCTTGCCGGAACGAATAGCTAAGCAAAGATCTCTGAAGATTTGAACGTCAGGTCTTGTGGGATATCTAAAACTAACATTCTGAAACTCAATGTCTCCCTTAACGTTTTCTATTGTCATTCCAGACTCATCACTAGAGTCTATTTTTGATTTCCTGTCCAGAATTGCAAATACAGAAGCAACGGCACTTTTTGCCCTACTGGCATCAGGAGCAAGCATACCTGATTGAGAAAGCCCATTGGCTGCCAAACTGAGAGCAAAGAAAACCTGCAAATTGAGAGACAAAATAATTAACTATCCATATTATCACATCAAGAATCTAACATACTACTTAAACAATGGGGACAAGAACTTACGCGAAACACCTCTTGAAATGTTGTTTTTCCAGCCTCAACAAATCGAGCTCCAGCATAGAAACTACAAGCATAGACCGCATACAACAAGAAGAAAGATATTCCGAAAGCTACCCCACCTATTAAACCTTGCTTTATTCCTGCCTTCATAGGGCTTTCACATTTTTTCTGATACAGTTCCATCACCTTCTCTTCAGCACAGAAAGAAGCAACTGTCCTAATACTCCCTACAGCATCATTTGCAACTTGACTTGCTTCCTCATACATTTTCTGCCATCATTCAAAACATTTCTCACAAACAATATCAAGTGCAGCTATAATTATGCATCATAATAATTTCTGAAACCCCATACACATTATTCAGCAGTTAGTGTAATACTCTCATACCTTAGAATCAGCACTGAAACCTTTCAGGAACTTCGTATGAACATATCCATTTAGTACAAGCAGGGGTACCAACACAAGGACGATAAGAGCCAATTGCCAGTTTGCTTCAAAAGAAATAACCACAGCAGCAATAAGAGTTGCAATATTTTGAACATGCAAACCGAGTGCATCTCCAACCACACTTCTTACAGATGCTGAATCTGCAGAAAGCCTTGCACAAATGGCACCACTGGAGTGCCCAGGCTCATCGAACCAACTTACTTCCATGTAAATCACTTTCTCAAAGCACATTGATCTGATCCTTTTTATTAACTTACATCCCGCCACACCAAAAAAGTATGACCTTAATGGATGAGCAAGTAAGCATGTTATGGATAGAAAAAGGTACATCAATGCCCAAAAATTGGTATCCTTGCGGAGTTCATCTGCTGGCTCAAAGAAAGATTTTATAGCACCAGAAAGTAGGATTCCCAATAGAGGTAATGTCACACCAAGGAGCCCAGCAGCAATTGAGCCTAGACCCAGATGAACCCCGACTTATGGATCGTACTAAAGAAAACCGTTGGCTTGAATGTCTTCCTGAATCCACTACTAATTCTGGCTTGTCCTGGCCAGTTACAAAATTTTGTTCCAACCCCATGCTCATTTCTTGCAACCGTATAAGCTGACTATATGCTCCATGAGCATCCTTGGTTAACTCAGAGTGTATACCTGATCAGTCAAAAAGAACATGAAACTGCTAATATATTTGAGTAGTAATGAAATAGAAAGAGAGAGCTCATCTGATGGCATGATAACTGATATTGGCAAGGATTTAGAATCCGGTGTTTGTTTCTGGGAAAGTATGAGGGAGGGAGATAAACTTACACTTTTTCAGAAAAAGCTAAGAATATTTCATCAACTATTTTTACTAATATATACCAATATCAAGAAAATTGATAAGATATAGTTGTTGACTCCATGCAGAATAAGCCAAAGGCCACCGAAAGAAAGTTTGAAAACTTTGGCAAACTTTGGCAAATTGACAGCATGCTCCAGCTGCATGCAAATGGTGAAAGTTGGCAAAGTTGCCAACTGCCCAAACCGCGGGTTACTATAGCACGCGGTTTGGGCAGTATATAAGGAGCCTTAAATCCATTATCCCAGATATCCCTAAATGTGTGAAAGTGTAGTGAGAGTGATTGGTGAGAGTTTTTTGTAAAGCTTGTATTGGAAGCTTTGTAATTCTTTTGTGGTTATATAAAAGAAGAGTTTTCTCTCAAATTATCCTCTATTATTGTGTGTTTATTCACAACAAGTGGTATCAGAGCTACGGTTCCACGGAGGGATCCCGAAACTCAGAAACAGAGGTTCGGTTCGGAAAGTCGGTTCCGACAAAAATTGTCGAAAATCGATTTTGAGTATATCATCGGACTTTTCACGGCGAGATGAGCACGGTGATATTTTCCGGCGATCGAACGGAGGTCCCAGCTTCCCGCACGCGCCGCACGCGCCCGACGCGCAATCCACGCGCTCCACGCGCCAACCTGAGGAAGAAGACGACTGCCACGTCAGCGGTCCAGTCAGCGCCACGTGTCGCCCAGTCAGCGCACAGTCAGCGCCACGTCAGCGCAAAGTCAGCAGCCCAGTCATCAGCGCACAGTCAGCGCCACGTCAGCGCACAGTCAGCAGCCCAGTCAGCTGCCACGTCAGCGGTGCCTGGTAAATTTCAGATAGGTCCCTGAACTTTCTGTAAATTACAATTTAGCCCCTATACTTTCAGAAATTTTCAATTTAGTCCCTGAAATTTTTGGAAATTGCAATATAGCCCCTGAACTTTTCCGTAATTGCACTTTGGCCCCTGTACTTTCGGAAATTGCACTTTGACCCCTGTAATTTCTGGAATTTGCTATTTGGTCCCTGTCTCGGATTTTGACAAACGAAGTGTCATTTCCACCATTTTCGACCATTCCGGACGCGCAACGGTGAGGTCCGTTTTTTGAAATTCTGCTTAGAATTTTTATGATGGAGGGGAGCAACGGAAAAATGATTTTGTTAACCAGTACAAACTATTTCACATGGAGAGGAAGGATGAAAGACCTTCTGTATGTGAAGGACTATGATGGATCGGTATTTCTGGAGGAGAAACCAGAAGGAATGACCGATGGAAAGTGGGCTAATCTTCACCAGAAAACATGCAGTACTATTCGTCAGTGGATCGACGACAGTATCGTGAACCATGTCAGTGAAGAGACAAATGCACGTGTTTTATGGAGAAAGCTGGAGGAGCTTTTTCGAGCAAAGACTGGAAACAACAAGCTGTACTACATCAAGAAGATGATGGGGTTGAAATACCAGGAAGGTACAGCTGTGGCGGATCACATCAACGATTTCCTCGGAACAATGAAAGAGTTGTCTGGATTGGGCATAGACTTCGGAGATGAGGTAAATGGCTTAATACTCCTTAATACGTTACCAGAATCTTGGGAAACGTTCAGATCTACGGTGATCAATTCAGCCGCAGATGGGAAAGTCACTATGGAGATGGCAAAGACCAGGATCTTCGAGGAAGAAAAGAGGACGAGAATGCAGGAGTCAGCATCAGCCTCAACCTCAGAAGCTCTAGTGACAGAAAAGAACACCAGAAGGGGGAGGAGTAAAAGCCGAGGCCCAGGGAGATCAGACAAGAACCGGGGGAAATCAAGAACGAGGGATATTGAGTGCTATCACTGTAAAAAGAAAGGCCATATGAAGAGGGACTGTTACAAGTTGAAGAACGAGCAGTCCAGGAGAGATGGTGACTCTAATCAAGAAAGAGTTGCTACTACCACCGAGAAAACCTCCAAAGAATTTTGCATAATGTATGAAGAAGCTGTTGTGAATCTTGCCAGCCACGAGACCAGTTGGGTGATAGATAGTGGCGCCATCCATACACGCCACATCTCGCAGAGACTTCTTTTCATCTTACACACCAGGAGACTACGGTGCGGTAAGGATGGGGAATGACGGACAGTCCAAAGCCGTCGGTATTGGTGACATCTGCCTTGAAACAGAGAACGGGACAAGGCTAGTGTTGAAGGGAGTCAAACACATCCCAGATATCCGGTTAAAACTGATCTCAACAGGCAAGCTGGATGATGAAGGTTTCTGCAGCACCTTTAGTGACGGATGCTGGAAGCTCACTAAAGGATCAATGGTGGTGGCACGAGGTAAGAAAGACTCAACCATGTATTGAAGCATGCTAAGCTTTCAAATAGTAGCATAAATACAGTCAACAGTAATGAGGCAGCCGAGTTATGGCATAAAAAGCTCGGTCACATGAGCCAAACAGGGATGGAGATACTACGCAGGCGGAATGTTCTTCCGGAACTGAAGAACTCACACTTACGGAAGTGTGAACACTGCATGGCTGGAAAGCAGAACAGAGTATCCTTCAGAGCTCCCCGCCTCAACGGAAACCGGAGGTACTAGATCTCATACATTCAGATGTATGCGGTCCGATGCAGACACGAACACTTGGTGGGTCACTGTATTATGTGACATTTATTGATGATCATTCAAGGAAGATCTGGGCATACACCTTGAAGAGAAAAGACCAAGTGCTTGGAGTGTTCAAGGAGTTTCATGCTTTGGTGGAGAGAGAAACCGGCAAGAAACTGAAGTGCATCAGAACAATAACGGTGGAGAATACAGAGGTCCGTTTGATCAGTACTGCAAGACGCAAGGAATCCGACATCAAACGACACCTCCGAAGACACCTCAGCTGAATGGCCTAGCTGAGAGGATGAACAGAACCTTGTGCGAGAGGATCAGAAGCTTGCTGTCACAAGCCAAGCTGCCGAAGACATTCTGGGGGGAGGCACTCATCACACAGCAGTTCATGTTTTGAACATGTCCCCAGCGGTCGCACTGAAAGGTAATGTTCCTAACCAAGCTTGGACAGGTAAAGAAGTGTCGTACGAGCACTTACATGTCTTTGGGTGCAAAGCATTTGTACACATCCCAAAGGACGAGAGATCCAAGCTTGATGCAAAGACGCGACAGTGTGTCTTTATTGGCTATGGTCAGGATGATTTCGGCTACAAATTGTATGATCCTGTGGAGAAGAAGATCGTCAGAAGCCGAGATGTTGTCTTTGTTGAAGACCAGACCATAAAAGATATCAGAAAGGAGATGAAGATAATGCCCCAGCAATACAGAAATGTGAATCCAGAACCTCAGACACCGATGCCAGTTCGAGTTGAAGATGAGGTTCCCAGACATGAGGGTACAGGTGATGAAGCTCCCAGAGATGATGATCATGATCAACCACCAGTACCAGAAGTTCCACCAACAGTTCCACAGAGAAGGTCTGACAGAGAGAGGCGACCTTCAAACAAATACTCTGCATATGAGTATGTGCTGCTTACTGACGGGGGAGAACCCGAGAGCTACCAGGAGGCTGTGGAAACAGAGGACAGAGAAAAGTGGGAGGAAGCCATGCAAGATGAGATGAAATCTTTGCATGACAATCACACTTTTGAGTTGGTGAAATTGCCAAGAGGCAAACGGGCTTTGAAGAACAAATGGGTGTACAGGGTGTGAAGCAACAGGAGCACATTTCACAACCCCGGTACAAAGCCAGACTAGTTGTCAAGGGATTCAATCAGAGGAAAGGCATTGACTTCGATGGAATCTTCTCTCCAGTTGTGAAGATGTCATCCATCAGAGTGGTACTCAGCTTAGCAGCAAGCCTCGACCTGGAAGTTGAGCAGATGGATGTCAAGACCGCATTTCTTCACGGGAATCTGGAAGAAGAAATTTACATGGAGCAACCAGAAGGCTTCAGAGTCAGCGGGAAAGAGGATTATGTGTGCAGACTCAGGAAAAGCCTCTACGGTTTGAAACAGGCACCGAGACAGTGGTACGTGAAGTTTGAGTCAGTTATGGGGGAGCAGGGATACAAGAAGACCACTTCAGACCATTGTGTTTTCGTTCAGAAGTTTTCTGACGATGATTTTATCATCTTACTGTTATATGTAGATGATATGTTGATAGTTGGCAGGAATCAATCGAGGATTGATAATTTGAAGCAGCAACTGAGTAAGTCTTTTGAGATGAAAGACTTGGGGCCAGCTAAACAGATTCTTGGCATCAGGATCGGTCGTGATCGGAAAGCCAGGAAGTTATACTTGTCACAGGAGGAGTACATCGAGAAGGTACTTCAGAGATTCCAGATGGACAAGGCTAAGAGCGGTTAGCACTCCTCTTGCTACCCACTTTAGATTGAGTACGAGACAGAGTCCCTCTACTGAGTCAGAGAAGGAGGAAATGAAACAGGTTCCATACACCTCAGCAGTGGGAAGTCTATGTATGCCATGGTGTGTACGAGGCCAGACTTAGCACACGCAGTTGGATTGGTCAGCCGGTTTATGTCAAACCCAGGACGGGAACACTGGAATGCTGTCAAATGGATTATGCGGTATCTTCGAGGCACTTCCAAGATGAGGTTATGTTTTGGAAGCAGCGACAAACCAGTGTTGATGGGCTACACCGATTCAGATATGGCAGGAGATGTGGATACCCGAAAGTCTACTTCGGGGTATCTGATTACTCTCTCAGGAGGAGCTGTGGCATGGCAGTCGAGGTTGCAGAGGTGTGTTGCACTTTCTACACAGAGGCAGAATTCATTGCCGCTACAGAAGCTTGCAAGGAATTGCTGTGGATGAAGACATTCGTCCAGGAATTGTTGGTTTCAAGCAGGAGAAGTACATTTTGTACTGCGATAGCCAGAGTGCTATCTATCTCGGTAAAAATTCACCTTCCATTCGAGGTCAAAACATATCGATGTGAGGTATCACTGGATACGGGACGTCCTGAGCTCAAGGCTATTAGAACTCAGGAAAATTCACACCGACGACAACGGTGCCGATATGTTCACGAAGGTTTTACCGAAGGAGAAGCTTGAAATCTGTCGTGCCATAGCCGGGATGACAAAACTCTCCACATAGTCAGAGTGGGGAGATTCAGAGAACTACGATTGGCTTGATCCCAACTCAGGGTACGTAGGCAGTCATACAGATGCAGCCAGGGGAGGATCCTTTGGAGGATCCGGATTTGGGTGATTGATGGTCGGCTCAGATTTGGGGAAATCTTCACCGAGGGGGAGATTTGTTGACTCCATGCAGAATAAGCCAAAGGCCACCGAAAGAAAGTTGAAAACTTTGGCAAACTTTGGCAAATTGACAGCATGCTCCAGCTGCATGCAAATGGTGAAAGTTGGCAAGTTGCCAACTGCCCAAACCGCGGGTTACTGTAGCACGCGGTTTGGGCAGTATATAAGGAGCCTAAATCCATTATCCCATATATCCCTAAATGTGTGAAAGTGTAGTGAGAGTGATTGGTGAGAGTTTTGTAAGCTTGTATTGGAAGCTTTGTAATTCTTTTGTGGTTATATAAAAGAAGAGTTTTCTCTCAAATTATCCTCTATTATTGTGTGTTTATCACAACAATAGATATAGTGATATCCACAAAAGTTGTACCTTTTTCAACAATTTTTCCTTGATTAATTACAGCAATCGTATCAGCATTCCGTACTGTGCTCAAACGATGGGCTACAATGACTGTGGTTCGGTTTATCATGATTTTGTCCAACGCCTCTTGCACAACTCTTTCGGATTCTGCATCAAGAGCACTTGTGGCTTCATCTAGAAGTAGAATTCTCGGGTCTTTTAGAATTGCTCTAGCTATAGCTATTCTTTGCTTTTGTCCCCCAGATAACAGAGTTCCATGCTCCCCTACCATTGTGTCCAATCCCTGCATGCATTAAAGCACATAACACCTATAGAGGATAAGGTAAAATATAGTAGGAATCAAACATCAATTGTGACAATAACGTGTGTAACAAAAAGTTGAAAAATATAAGAAAACCTGAGGAAGATTATCGATGAACCTAGCTGCATTGGCAAGTTCAGCAGCAGCCATGATTTCCGCAACAGTAGCACCATCCTTTCCATAGGCAATGTTGTCTTTAATGCTAGAAGTGAACAACACAGGTTCCTGGCTGACGAGGCCTATTTTCTCTCTAATCCAGTTAATCTGGAACTCTTTGAGATTAATACCGTCAATGAGAACTTCACCCGCGTGAGGATCATAAAATCTCTCAATTAAACTGATGACTGTTGATTTTCCACTTCCACTTTGTCCAACCAAAGCTGCAGTCATTCCACTAGGTATTGATAGGGAGAATCCATTGAAAACTTGTTCATCTGGTCTTGATGGATAACTGAAATATACATCTTTTAATTCTATGTCTCCACGAATATCATCTAACTTCACTCTATTGCTGTCATAAGCATCTATCAGTGGCTTCCTTTCAATTGCCTCAAACAATTTGTATGCTGCAGCTTGTCCGGCAGCAAATGCACTTATGCACGGAGATGCTTGTCCTAGAGACCTGAAAAATCATCATAAAATTTTGAGAATCTAAATCTTTTCTGAGACACCAATAATATCCTTTACATACATGAAAATTGGATTAATTATGATCTGAACATTCGTTCGGTAAAGTTTAAGAGAACACAAAAAAACAAAACAGATAAAAAAAACTTACATGGATCCAATCATTACACAAAAAATTACATTAATAACATCTCCTCCCTTGTATCCTTTCTCAAGTATCATTTTCCCACCAAACCATATAGCCAAGGCATAACTGCTGAATGCAACAAAGGTAAATGCACCAAAACCAAAACCGGCAGCCAAGCCTTCTTGCACCCCAATTTTGTAAGCATTTCTTAAATACTTGTCGTATTCAGCTATAGCTTGCTTCTCTCCCGTAAATGATGCAACCTGTATTGACCATAGCCATCAAGATGATAATTCTGCAATAAAGTAAAAATTGAGTATTCTTCAGGGAAAGTGGTCATACAGTTCTAATTGCTCCAATTGTTTGCTCTGCTACAGTTGCTGCATGTGAGTAAGCAGTTTGTCCTCGGGATGCCAGCTTTGTTATTACAATGGACATAACACCAGTAGTAAGTACAATTGCTGGAATAGAAGATAACATGACAAGGGTGAGAAGCCATCCTTTGAAAAGTGCAATAACAAAGCCTCCAATGAATGTTGCAACTAACTGTATGAGCTTCCCAACCTGCATTAATGGGACAAAATAAAGTTAAAAGTAATTAAGAGAACAGCTATACTCCTTTTAACACAACTAGATCAGGAGGAGGTGGCTATGAATTGAAAGCTTTTGTGGTAAATGAATACCTTCTCTCCCATGGCATCTTGAATAAGTACAGTATCACCTGACATCCTTTCTATAATTTCTCCACTGTGAGTTTCCTTGTCAAAGAAGCCTATATCCTGCCTCAATAATGTCTTCAAATATAAACCTCTTATTCTGGCTGCTTGCCGTTCTCCAGTAACAATCCAGCAAGCCACCTCTGATATATATCAAATATAGAAATCTCAGTTTCTAATAAGCCATTGAGCGCTTTTATACATGTTTTGTCTTGTCCAAATCCAGGTATACTTACGGATAAATCCTGCAGCAGCAGCACCCACAGCCAGGTATACAAAGTCCAGACACACCTAAGGATATACATATCAATATATCGTTCAGTAAAAATAATAACAGTCACATATCACTTGAACACAAAGGTGTGGCACAAGAAGCATGTGAAAACTTCTTATGCACAACTTCTAGTTGATTTAGATAGAATGAATTCCATTACAATTATGTTTTTAATATATGTTATGCCCTTTCTAACACTGGATGACGGAAGCCTGTTCAAAAAATGATAAGTTAGATAAGCAATTATATATAACTAATATTAGAAATGAAGTTTTAGAATACCTCTGAGACTTCATCAACCACTTCTTTCATGTTTGTATCTTCTCCAAATGCATTTACTATATTTCCAAGGAGTACAGGCATGAGGGGCACAGTGATCCCATTTCCAACAGCAGCAATTGTGCCCAGAGCAATTAACAAAATATCAGTGGAGTCGGCAAAGGAGAAAAGCTTGTAAAATGGTAGTACTTTAGTGCTTTCTTCTTTCTCCTTTATTTTGTTTGAATTTTCCTGTGATTCTAACTCTGGAGAATGGCTTATTTCTGATGCTGTCACCTGCTCTGTGTTTATTTCTTCATCCAAATCCTTCTCTTGGCTCATTTTGACTACACCAATAACTAACTGCAGAAAGTGAAAGGTTTCATCATCCTAAGTTGGCATAAGAAATTCATTGTTACAATACAAGAAAGAGTTCTTAGAACTCAAGAAACATTAAACTCACCAAAGATCAATAAAAATACTTCAATTTACAGTAAACATTTTGGAGTCT
>SKCR01044396.1:0-48294 GCA_019454045.1 Zanthoxylum bungeanum
CTTAGTACCCTTAAGGTATTTCAGGATATATGTCACAGCTGCCCAATGCTCATTACCCTGATCAGATTGATATCGGATAGTTACATTAATACCAAAACTGATATCAGGTCTTGTACATAGCATAACATACACAATACTTCCAATACAAGAAGCATATGGAAAGTTTGACACTCTAACTCTTTCTTCCTCAATCTGAGGTGCCATTTTCTTCGAAAGATGTATGTCGTATTGAAATGGTACATTTACTGTATTGCAGTTTGTAAAACTGTATCTGTCTAACATTTTATCAATGTATTGGATTGCGACACCCTATAAGCTTCCTTATTCTATCTCGGTAGAGCCTTATACCTAGTATATAAGAAGCTTTACTCATGTCTTTCATGGAGAAGTTCTGCAAATGTATACTTTTATACTTTGCATCAATCCTACATCATTCTCTATAATAAGGATATTGTCTACATACAATACAAGGAATACTATCATGCTCCCACTAATTTTCTTATAAACACATAGTTCTTCTTCGCTCTTGATGAATACAAATAATCTAAATATCTCATCAAATTGACGATTCAAGCTTCATGATGCATGTTTAAGTCCATAAATGGACTTCTGAAATATCATTGGATACGAAACCCTCTAGTTGTTCCATATAGATATCATTCTTGATAAATCCATTTAGGAATGCACTTTTTTTCACATCCATATGCCATATCTTATAATCGTGATATGCAGTAATGGATAAAAGTATCCTAATGTATTTTAGCATAGCGTATGGTGAAAAAGTTTCCTCATAGTCAATCCTAAGATGTTGAATGTAACCTTTTGCTACCGATCAGGCCTTAAAAGTTTTCACGTTTCCATCGGGCATATGATTCCTTTTATAAACCCATTTACAACTAATAGGTTTAACTCCTTTAGGACGCTCAACCAAGTCTCAGACTTGATTGTCACGCATAGAATCCATTTCAGATTTCATAGCTTCTTGTAGTATCCCGATTCGATATCCAATATCGCTTCTCTATATGTAGTCGGGTCTGTCTCCTCCAAGAGGAGAACATTGAGGCTCACATAAGACATTAAAAATAGTCTATCTGGAGTTCTCGACACTCTACTCGACTTACGTAGAACCTGTGTCCAAGATCATTCACCTAATTGGATATCTGGTTCCATCTCAGGTTCCTATAAGTTACGATTGAACTCATCGAGTTCAATCTTTCTATAATTTTCACTTTCTCTCAAAAATTTATTTTCAATAAAAGTGGAAAAACGAGCAATAAATACATTTCATTGCTCAGAATTGTAGAATTAATATCCCAAAGACTTATCAGGATATCCAACAAATTTATATTTATACCATTTGGGTGCCAGTTTATCCCACTGTGCAACTCTAATGTATGCGGGACAATCCTAAATCTTTAAGTATCTAAGACTTGGATTTCTTTCGTACAATATCTGATATGGAGTCGTAGAAAGAACTATTGATGAAAATCTATTAAGTATGTGGGTAGCAGTAAGTAAAATATAGCCCCAAAGGTAATATGAAAGATCGGTACAACTCATCATAGATCGTACCATATCTAATAAAGTAAGATTTCTTCGATTAGACACACCATTGTATTGAGAAGTTCCTAGTGGGATATATTGGGCGAGAATCTCATTCTCCCTTAAATAACATTTGAATTCATTGTTCATGTATTGACCGCCTTCATCTGATCGAAGACACTTGATGAATTTACTGGTTTATTTTTTTATCTCATTTTGGAATTTTTTGAATTTATCAAATGTTTCTGATTTATTTCTCATCAAATAAACATAACCAAATCATGACTTATCATCTGTTAAAGTCACAAAGTATGTAGAACCATCATAAACGGTATGATTTAATGTACCACACACATCATTGTGTACTAGCTCAAATAAACCATCAACACGGTGTCCAACTCCGAGAAAAGGGGCCTTTGTCATTTTTCCTTGGATACATGACTCAAAAATCGGATAAGGATCTCAAGTAAGATCTTTAATGGAAACATCATTAACCAACTTTGATAGATTTCTAGCACATATGTGGCCCAATCTCAAATGCTATCATTCAATGTTATTTAATTCAGATATTTTATTTCTATTTTCCTCTATATTAAAGACATCTCAATTTTTTTCCAAAACATATGACTATTAAATAAAGAATATTGATATATCAAATAGATATCTTTATTATATAAACACAAAGTATCATCTTTAATGTTTACATACATATCCTATATCTATCCAATATCGGTATGGATATAATTTATCTAATTAAAGAGGATACATAGTAACAGTCATATAAAGTAATTTTACATCCATTAGAGAGATCTAAAATAATTGTTCCTATGGCTTTGACATCCAAAGTCTCGTCATTGCCAACTCTAAGTTGGATCTCCCATGTATTAAGCATTCTTTTAACCCTCATGACCTACATGAAGTTACAAATATGAGTGAGACTGTTGGTGTCTAATACCCAACTATTATTTACATCTAAGGCTAATGAGATGTCAACAATATGAATAGAAAGCGTACCTGAGGGTCCTGCTTTTCCTTTCAGCTCTGGACAGTCACGTTTCCAGTGTCCAGACTTATTGTAATGTAGACATGCTTCATGATCTAGTCATGTGTTGGACAATTATGACCCATAGCATCACTATTTGTAATAAATATTATATTTTTGTACAAATTAACTATGTGACAAAAGGAAATTGCTATTTTATCATTATTGTAATTGGATTACTTGGATGTTTATATAATGATAAATGTCCATATGATTAAATCGGATTAATAAGATATAAGACAATATTAAAATGATTTAATCATTAAATATCCATAGTCGTAGTAATATCGAGACTGGACATCGATAATGTAGATAGACTAGTATTGCACTTGTGCGCGTTATGGAAGCTTAACGGTATAGTTCTTAAATGTTTAAGTATTGGATACTTATGCAAGTGTGATAAGAGGTTCTGTTAGCCGTTGGACCGGGAACAATTCACTCTGGATAGACCCATCGGAATTCCATTGATAGTATGACTATGTGTCTATTGGAATCCGAATCAGGGTAGGTGTATGTGCTCTTTAACCTGAGACTTACGTCGCTAGTACTTGCGACAATCAGTTTGCTTTGGTATTGGTCGTCCCGAGCTTTAACAAGTTCTGTGTACGCCTGTACTGGGTTTACTGAGAATCGTAATGTAAAGCTGCAGCTATCGGGAAAATATAACTAGGTCATGACTTTCCGATTACAGAGACTAGTTACTCGTGATCCGATTTATCCTATGTACGGGGCAGACACAGAGCCAGCCCCAGGCCTAGCATGTGACATCTGATACTGGATCGTATTACGCATTACATAGTATTACTACGCCTGATACAGATAATATTCCTATGTGGATATTTCTGGAGAATTGGGTAGGCACAGTGCTTTGCTAGAAGCCAATTGTAAATCGGTGAGAACGTGGTACGGGGTACACACGTGTCGGATAGTCCGACAACCGGATTTACTGCCAACATATCCATGAATCTCTTGGGTCGCTTCCCAAAGATTCACCGATGACATTCGACTCGAATAGAATTAATCTGGGAATAATTATGAGAGAGAAAATTAATTTGGGATTAATTGCGGCAAGAATTAATTTGGGATTAAATTCGTATAGAAGAGAGAACGAGATTAATTTAGAATTAATCAGTAAAATAAATTTAATGGTTAAATTAGATTTTT
Source organism: Zanthoxylum bungeanum (assembly GCA_019454045.1). Classification (NCBI taxonomy): domain Eukaryota; kingdom Viridiplantae; phylum Streptophyta; class Magnoliopsida; order Sapindales; family Rutaceae; genus Zanthoxylum; species Zanthoxylum bungeanum. The sequence continues at coordinate 3,749 of SKCR01044396.1, forward strand.
CTATTTAATTTATTTATTTGGGCTAAAATAATATATCAGATATATTAATTGAAATTGGATTTTAATTCAAGCGAACGAATTAATTTGGAATTAATTCGTAAGCGACTTTCGTAATAATTTTGCAAGGCATCATTATTTAATTAAATTGGATTTAATTATTTTTCGATGGAAAATTCGTTTAGCCGGATTAAACGAACCTGAGCACAAAGACTAGTTGTGTGAGCCAACTTGAATTTTGAATTTAAAGTTGTGGGACCCACTCACACATATCACACGTGTGATGGTGGTAATTGGCAAGGTGGTTGGTTTCATTTACACAAAACCACTTACTTTTTACCTACCTTGTTTTGCTTTTTGGAAAACAAAAACACAACAACCTTGTTTTTGGAAGACAAGTAACAACACACAAAACTCTCTCTTCTCTCCCAACTCACTTGGCCGAAACTTATGATCTCTCCATTGGAATTTTTTGTGCAAAATTCTACAAGCTAGCACTTAAAAGAGTTGATTAAGGTAATAGGGAAACTCACCCAAGGGTTCTACAACAAAGATAAAGCTTGGAGCTTCATCCACTTAAAGGATTTTTTGAAAATCTCAACCGTTCATTGTAAGTATTTCCGCAACCTATATTGAATAATTCACCACAAATCATCTTAGTGAACTTGTGGCATGTGTAGGACACTAAAAATGGTATCAGAGCCATCATAAGCTTGATTTGAAATCTAGGGTTTATGGACTTTAATTTGGGGATTTTGCTTGGAGCATGTATTTTTCAAATTGATTGTTGGATTATGTTTAGATGATGATAACTAAGGGTTGTGCATCATTAGATTTGTGAAAAATTGATTGGATCAAAAATTCCCAAATTTTTATCATGGCCGAAAATTGACTCTAGTATGCTCATGGTGATTTTTTGAAAATTAGATAATTGGATATGTTGTAAGCATGAAATGAATATTGATTGTTGATTTAATTGGATTGAAATCAAAATTGGATATTATTTCTTGCCTTAGCCATGAGTTTGAAGCATGATGTAAGATTGATTTTGCTTCAATTTGTGTTGGACATGAATTGAATGTCAAGCATGATTAATTAGATTAATCAGTGTTTTGGAAATATTAGATTAATTGATTAATTATATTAATTGTACTTTAATTAGATTAATATGTAATTTGGAATAATATATTAATTTAATTTGTTGTATTTGGGCTAATGGGCTTGGTTGGGCCAAGTATGGTTTTGGACAATTGGGTTGGATCCAATTGGGCCTAAAACCATTTCCATAAAGTCCAAATATGACTTTTGGGCCTTTAAAAATTTAATTGGGCCTAAATTGATTTTGTGGCATAGGGTGATTCCTAACTTGGGCCTTGGCATCTTGGGTTGGATCCATAATGGCCAAAGCCCATGCCTAAAGAATTAATTGAAGGCCCATTGGACTTTAATTGAATTGGCATTGGATGCTAATTGGGCCTTTGAGACCCATTTAGATTGGATTTGGAATCCAAGTCTAAAAGACACTATTAAAAGTGTAATTATTTAATTTGGAATTAAATATGAATTAATATTGGATACAATTTAAATTGGATTTAAAATTATAGTACGATATAATTAAAGAATACTTACTTTGAGTATTTATTCTTAAACGAGTTGGACTCGCATAAATCAAATCGTTGTATGAACATTAGATGGTCATTAATTGAAGATTAATTAATTGGATTAGATTGATTGAAAACATGCTTTGTGTGAATACTTGGATGTATTTGTATGAATAATATATATCAGATGGATATTAGATGGGTGATGGCAATTTTGGAAATTGTTGTAAGTATGGTACTTATTTATTAAATTGGACCTGCGTGTCCAGCCTATCACCTCTCATACTCTTTATATTTCTCTTCTCACCAATTCCCCTCAATGTAAATAAGGTTTCTTATTGTATTATATGATTGGGTAGAAGAATGTAAAGTGCTAGTAGGAGAGAGAAAGAGAGATTTGTTCTAGGAACAATTTGTTTAAATATCCATCCGCATATCATTATTAATTTTATCACGCCTTATTATGCTTTTAGAATTGATGTTTAAGGGAGTATGATGAGACCTAATCAAAGATAATAAATTGGTTGCCAATTTATGAAAACGCCCTCACATCAAATATTAAGCGTTTCCTTCCATTGAGTGGTTCTTTCTCAAAATCCAAGATTGAATTTGATTTGTTGGCCAAAGTCAAGATCATTGTCCATCACATATGTGTTTGAACCATGAAAGCTTTGTTACACATCGCATGTCTTGGACAGTTGTTGATTTGTTGGCCAAAGTCAAGGTCACTTCTGTTCATCGACGTGGATTACGAAGTTTTCCCACTGTCATTGGGTCGCGCTTAACTGGAATCATTAAGCTTGTTGAGCCAAAGCCACAGCTTAGTTGATTCAGAGGGAAAAGGTTAGGAAATATATTGGATATATGTTTTGGACTTAGAGGTCCACTACCCGATATAGGAATTGGATGAGATCCAATTGATCTTAGAGATCTATCTAGTTGAATCTTATACAGCTTGTTGGCCAAAGTCAAGGTTGTGTATTATTTAACGGATCCTAGCCCACTAGGAAACTAGGTTTCCTGAGTACTCAACGGAGGGTTAGAGACTTGCCGAAAATTAGTGGGAGGCTTGTATTAAATTTGCACATTCGTTTAATATTTTCCAATACGTGCTCTTTTATATTTTTTATTCATCATTATAAATATGTACTAGGTAAAGAAGATATAATCATATTTCGACATAGCCTTTCATGTATCATAATGCCACATTGTTCTAAATATCGGATCTGGTCAATCATGTTCAAAACATGAATGCTCCTCCATCTTTGAGCGTAACTTGGAATAGTTAATTGGATCTTCGATATATCATAATTTCTTGATTTGTTTCGAACAACTCCTTGAGTGTTCTCATAATGCTCCAAGCATTAGGAGCTTCTATTTAATGTCTGAGCAAATTTGGAACAATCGATACTAAAATATAGGATTTCACCCTCAGGTCATCATCCATCCATTTTCAAACGTTTCTCGCTATTCGGGAATGGAATCAGGATCGATTTCAATGGACAATGGATTGAGCGTCACATAGCTAAATCGATCTGACTCCAAGATAAAACTTATGTTCATTTCTCATTAAAAGTAGTTTTCAATTCCTTTCAATTTATTGGAATCTATAAGTAATACTAATGGATTTGTGGCAACCATTTGTAAAACAATAAAAAGTATTAGAAAATTTTCATATCAATATTAAAACACTAATATAATTGTCGATTTTAACTCTATTAGTGTCCTCCTACTGCTTTACGTAATTCCGTAATCTCCCTTAACGGAAAAATATAAATTTGACAAACCAATATCATAGCAGGAAGTGGATCTCATGATATTTACTCCAGCCTCACAATAATGACAGTATTACCTCCATAAATACATTAGGTAGACCTCTTTGGTCAATCGAATCCATATGACTCCTGAATTTGACCTTGAAACGTTTCGTATCCTCACAATAATGACGGTATTGGATTAAGACCTATTACAGGTGTATACTTATCAATATACACTAATGAGCTTCGTAAAAATATCATCACAATAATGATGGTATTTGATGACTACGTCAACTCATCACGCTACATCTAATGTATTACCTGAGCGACCTAAGTTCTGATCACTTATACCCTCACAATAATGACGTATTGACAAGATGGGCAATCCAATAATGCTCTAACGATATTAATACTACCACTTAAAATGAAGTAATCACCTAATCATGGGAGATTTATGACATCAATGTTGGACAATTATGACTCATAGCATCACTATTTGTAAAAGACATGGTGTTCTTTGTACAAATTAACTATGTGACAAAAGAAATTGCTCTTTTATCATTTGTAATTGGATTACTTGGATATATAAATGATAAAAGTCCCTATGATTAGTACCAGATTAATAAGATATGAGCGTGTATGGCAAGTAACTAAACAAATATTACAAATTTAATACTTGCCTCCCACTATTTTCGGCGAGCCTCTAACCCTCTGTTGAGTACTCGGGAACCTTGTTTCCTACTCCCGTTAAATAACACACAATCTTGACTTGGCCAACAAATTGTATGATAATTAACTAGGTAGATCTCTAAGATCAATTGGATCCCATCCAATTCATAGATCCAGTAGGTGGACATCCAAGTCCGAAACATATATCTTATATATGCTAATATATCCAATATATTCCCTAACCTTTTTTCCTCTGAATCAACTAAGCCTTGGCTTTGGCACAACAAACTTAATGATCTCAGTTAAGCGGAACCCATTGACTATGGAAAGCTTCGTAATCAATGTCGATGGACAAGAAGTGATCTTGACTTTGGCCAACAAATTGTATGATAATTAACTAGGTAGATCTCTAAGATCAATTGGATCCCATCCAATTCATAGATCCAGTAGGTGGACATCCAAGTCCGAAACATATATCTTATATATGCTAATATATCCAATATATTCCCTAACCTTTTTTCCTCTGAATCAACTAAGCCTTGGCTTTGGCACAACAAACTTAATGATCTCAGTTAAGCGGAACCCATTGACTATGGAAAGCTTCGTATCAATGTCGATGGACAAGAAGTGATCTTGACTTTGGCCAACAATCACAACTTGGACAAGACACCGATATGGAACAAAGCCTTCATGATTCAAACACATCCGCAACGGACAAAGGTCTTGACTTTGGCCAACAAACCAATGCCAGTCTTGGATCTTGAGTAAGAATCACCAATGGAAGGAAAAACGCTTAATATATAGTGATGGTTTTTCGCGTAATTGGCAACCAATTAATTATCTTTATTAAAGCTCTCATCATCATACACCCTTAAACATGCATTCTAAACACATAATAAGGCGCGTAAATAAATATAATAATGATATGCAGATGGATATTTAAACATTATTCCTAGAACAAATCTCTCACTTTCCTCTCTCCCGCTAGCACAAGTATTACTTCTACCTGATTACATAACACTTCTAAAGAAACCTCATTTACATTGAGGGAATAGGTGAGAAGAGAAATACACAGAGTCAAGAGGTAATAGGCTGGACACGCAGGTCCAATTTAATAAATTCTAAATTTATTACAACAATTTCCAAAATTGATCCACCCATCTAATATCCATCCGATATGCATTATTCATACATCGCATCCATGTATTCACACAAGCATGTTATCAATCAATCTAATCCAATTAATTAATCTGAATATTAATGACCATCCAATGTTCAAACAACGATTTGATTTTGCGCGAGTCCAACTCGTTTTCCGAATAAGTACTCAATTTAATTTGCATTTAATTTGCATTTAATACTAATTCATTTATTTAATTCCAAATTAAATATTTACACTTTTAATGTACCTTAACGACTTAGATTCTAAATCTAATCGTTACGGGTCTCAAAGCCCGATTAACATCCAATGTTAATTTAATTTAAAGTCCAATGGCCTTTCAATTAATTTCTTAAGGCATAGACTTTTGGTCAATATTGGTCAAACCCAAATACCAAAGCCCATTTAAGGAATCACCCTTATTTGCCAAGAAACCAATTTAGGCCCAATTAAAGTTAATGGTCCATTAAGTCATAATTGGACTTTATGGATATGGTTTTGGGCCCAATTGGATCCAACCAATTTACCCTAAACCTAACTTGGTACAACCAAGCCCATTAAGCCCAATTACAACTTTTACAAGCCCAATTCCAAAAAAAGCCCAATTAATTTAATTCCAAAATTCCAAATTTCATAATTAAATTAACCAAAGTGTATGTCATAATTAATTAACCAAATTAACATTTCCAAAATACCAATTCACTCAATTAATTATGCTCATTATCATCAACTTATGTCCAACACAATTGAATAAAAAATCAACTCATTTTACATGCTTCTCATTCACGGCATTTAGTGTTTTTACTGTCCGATTCGGTTCAATCCAATTAAATCCACAATCAACATTACCCATGTTTTCCAACTCATCCAATGATCAAAAACAAAAAATACGTTGACTTTAGGGCATGTATATGTCTCGGCCAAGCCTCACATTTTGGGGAAAAATGATCCAATCCAATTTTCACAAAATTGATCACAATAACTCCAAGTCATTCATTACAAGTATGCTCAAACAAGTAATTTCACTCAAACATGCTCAAATTCAATTTACCCAAATTTTACCACCCTAATTTGTTTCATGCTCAAAATGGCTCAAGATACCATTGTTGGTTTCTACTATAGTCCGGGATCGATTTCGAGCAATGAAACTCTTCTTGGCTCATTGAGCTCTCGGCAATGGCAGTTTTTGGTCCTCTAAATTTTCGGTCACCACCTCCAAGTGTGCTCCAATAATTCTCCAAGCTCCAAGCTTTACAAATGGTGATTCCATGCTCATGAAATTAGTTCCCTATCACCTTTGTATGTCCTCTTTAGTGTGCTAGCACATAGGAAAACTTGCCACAAATTTTCCTTCTTGTTCTAGATCCATTCGGCCAAGCCAAAATGAAAAGGAAAGAGAAAATGGCCATTCGGCCAAGGGAGAGGGAAAAAGAGATAAGTGGTGTGTGTTGGTTTAGTGTATCTAATACCAAATTTTGAAAGTCAAAAATCAAATAATATTTAAATGATAAATGTCTTTCAATCACACTTGAGTGTCTAACACTCTTCCATCAACTTCCATCACTATTCACATCAATAATGACAAGCATCACTTCACTCAAAGTGATGTGACTTCTATCACTTGATTGACTAGTGATTTGACGCTTGATGTGACTTATGGGCCGCACTTAAAATCGCAATGCGAGTGCGCCCGCAAACACTCTCGGCGCTCGGGTTCGCTAATTTCGAATTAACGAATTTCCCGTTGCGACGTAATTAAATCTAATTTAATAATAATTATGCCTAGTAAAATTACTATTCACATCGCTAACAGATTAATTCTAAATTAACTCGTTCGCCCGAATTAAAATATAATTTCAATTCCGCATCGAAATCCAATTTCGTATAATATATCGAATATATTATATTATCGATTAATTCCAAATTAATCGTTCTCTCTCTTTAATTGATATTTTATCCCAGATAAAACATCTCCGTAATTAATCCCAGATTAATTTTTTATCTATACTAATTAATCCCAGATTAATAAAGTGCGAGTCATACATCATCGATGAATCTTCGGGAGCGACCCATGAGATCCCCGGATATGTTGGCAGTAAATCCGTCGTCGGCTATCCGAAAACGTACGTACCTAGTACTACGTTTTTACCGATTTACAAGACATGGTTGGCTTCTAGAAAAGAATCATGCCTACCCATTTCTCCAGAAATATTCTTACTGGAATATGTGATCTATTCAGGCGTAGTATACGTAGTATTGCGTATTTCGATCCAACATCGGATGTCACGTGCTAGGCCTGGGGTTGGAATTGTGTCTGCCCCGTACGAAGCACATATCGGATCTCTGGTAACTAGTCTCTATAATCGGATAATCATGACCTAGTCATATTATCCCGATGACTGCAGTACATAAGAGAACCAGTTCTGTATCCTACGTGATCATCATATCCATTATGACTGGAGTGATACTTCCATCTCGTACATCACCCAATACACTACGATTCTCAATATACTCAGAAAAGGCGTACACAGAACCTGTTAAAGCCCTGACGACCAAAACCAAAGTATATTGATTGTCGCAAGTATTAGCGGTGTAAGTCTCTCAGGTTAATACCAATACACTTCAACTTCCCTGATTCAGACTTCTATAAACACATAGTCATACTACCAATGGAATTCTGAAGGGTCTATCCAGACGAAGCTGTTTCCGTACCATCGGTAAACACAACCTCCTTTTACACTTGTATGAGTATCTTATACCCAATTATATGAGAACTATGCTGTTATGCTCCCACAACGCGTACAAGTGTAATACCAGTCTATTCCGCATTATCGATGTCCAATCTCGATAATACTACGACTAGGGATATTTAATGATTAAACCTCATGGATTGATACTGTCTCATATCATCTCAACCGGAACTAATCATATGGACCTTTTATCATTTATACATCTTGGTAATCTAATTACAAATGATAAAATAGCAATTTACTTTGTCATATAGTTAATTTGTACAACAACACTATGGTATGTACAAATAGTGATGCTATTGGTCATAACTGTCCAACAAGAATACCATATTCTTTCAAGTAATCGAGAAACTCATTGCTTAAGTATTCTCCACCATGGTCCGACCGCAATGTTTTAATACTTTTGCCGGTCTGTTTTTCTACTTCGTGTCGAAACTCTTTGAATTTCTCAAAAGTTTCCGACTTATGTCTCATAAGATACACATGACCGTAACGCGATGCATCATCTGTAAAGGTTACGAAGTATTCATATCCACCTCTAGCTTGGCTAGACATGGGGCCACATACGTCACTATGAACAAGTGCTAACAGTTCGGTGGCACGTGCACTTTTACCGCTAAAAGGCGTTTTAGGCATTTTACCTAATAAACAAGATTCGCGGACATCAAATGAATTAGGATCAAATCCGTCCAAGTATCCACTTTTCGAAAGCGTGGATATACGAGTCTTATTAATGTGTTCTAGAAGACAATGCCACATATAAGTTTCATCCGTTTTACTAATTTTGAGCCTTTTGTTTGTCATATTATATGTTTGTGATTCATTTATATTCAAAATATAAAGACCATTATTAGCATCAGTAGTACATATCTCAAAATCATCTTTATAAACAAAACACCCAATGTTCCGGAATACAAAGGTATACCCACATTGGAACAAAAAAGATACATATATAATGTTTTTAGTCAAACTAGGTACATAATAATAGTCTGATAATGAAAGTACATGCCCCGAGGGAAGTTCCAAAATATAGGTCCCTCCAGCTAAAACAATGACTCTGGTCCCCTTTCCAACTCGTAGGTCAATCTCTCCTGAAGTCAGTCTCCTGCTAATCTGCAGATCTTGCACATCAGTACATATATGAGTACCACATCCAGAATCAAAAATCCAATTTTTTAAAACTAGAAGTAGATATGTTTATTTCAATAACAAACATACATGAAGCCGGAGCCTTGCCCGCCTTCACTTCCTTCATGTGCGCCTTGTACTCATGGCAGTCACGCTTCCAGTGACCCCGTTTGGCACACTGTAGGCAGACATCTTGGGATTTGTCCTTTGTCTTCTCAGAAGACTTTGATGATTTGGCACTCCCTTTCTTTTCTTATTCTTCAAACCTCCAGAAGCCTTCGGCCAAGCCTTGGCCTTCTGAGATGTCGAAGTGAAATGTGCCTCATGTTTCTTGCCCTTCAGAAGCTCTGGCTCTGCCTCTTTCAGCATCGCCATCAACTCTCCAAGAGTCTTCTTGTAGGACACAAAAATCGGCGATGATGTTCCAGGGCTCGCGGCCTGGTCGGGAGTACAGAGTAGCCCGCGGGGGACTAAACCGGAGACATAAAATAGAGTCGCCACCTAGTGTGAACTGGGAAAAATGATTTAAGGCCGCACTCACCCCTCACAAGGGAAGACCTCAAACCGTTGGGTTCGGAATGGTCCCTTACTTATGCCACTTGTAATGAATAGATTTATGTGATAATATAACTGAGTCTACGCAACATACATACGCAAGAATGACCTACATCTAAGTTCGCATATAACCTATATCTAAGTTTGTATATAACCTATATCAAAGTTTGGATGCATAAAAGTAAGTCGAAATAATGGCAAGCACATAATCTCATGGACAAATTAAATTGATAAATACGGAGACATAAATAAATAATCTATTGTCTAAACATAAACATTAAAAAGATATAATTAAGCTCATAGTGTGAAAGAAATAACTAAATCATGGATAAAAAATAACATACTATTTTTAATAAACAACGAATAAACACAAGATTAGATTAAATGAAATATGTGTGTTTCTCAAGTGGGCCTCGACCCTGGGACGTATCCTAAAACTGCAACTGATGTGTGGGCCTCGACCCTAGGACGAATCCCAAAACTGATGCTGATGTGGGCCTCGACCCTGGGACGCATCCCAAACTACTGATGTGGGCCTCGACCCTGGGACGCATCCCAAAACTGCTGATGATGTGGGCCTCGACCCTGGGACGCATCCCAAAACTGCTGCTGACGTGGGCCTCGACCCTGGGACGCATCCCAAAACTGTTGCTGGTGTGGGCCTCGACCCTGAGACGCATCCCCAAACTGCTGCTGATGTGGGCCTCGACCCTGGGACGTATCCCAAACTGTTGATGTGTGGGCCTCGACCCTGGGACTCATCCCAAAAACTGCTGATGATGTGTGGGCCTCAACCTTGGGACTCATCCCCAAACTGATACTAATGTAGGACTCGACCCATGCTCCATTCCCGGAGTGCCATTCCTGGCATACTGAACCTCATCCCCGAGGCATTGCTGATGTGATGGTTTATTCCCGAACCGTGCTATATGAGAAAAGGGTAGACTGGTTGCCCCCAGTCTTGGTTCATCTTTCTTTTCTTTGCTGTTTTCATTAGGTCAATGTAGATCTCCTGATGTGATGTTACATACCAACATAATGTACTGCCTCTCACGAGATAATCTCGATAGCTAAACATATTTTCATCCTCAAATGATGCTTAGTGTCGAAACCAGAGAACCTTCAAAGTACTTGATACAACTCAATTCCGACTGCCTGAATAAATGATCTTAACTAGACTCCAAGTGTGTGTGTGTGCCAAGGTTCTTTTCGCAGCTTAATCCTTAAGTAAGCCAACTCGATGATTTCGTTTCAAAGAATGGGATCGATGGGTCTAACCAACCTAGATATCTTGATCATACTCTGCAATTACTTCTTCGTACTCAACATGATATGGTTTTTTTTTTGTCTCTTTCTGTTTTCCTTTTCATTTTGAACTTCTTTTTTTTTTTTTTCTTTTCTCTTTTTTTTTTCAACACACCTACCCTTTAAGGTAGCATTTCTCCTCATGGTGGTCCTAATACTCGCCCATGGGTAGCTTCACGCTTATCGGTTATAGGTGGTTTATTTTTCCTATTCATAGACTTTTTCTTCATTTCCAACCATATCATATATCGTAACACAAGTAAACCAGGATGGACATCTAAGCAAACGCTCATTCACTGATCCACCATCTCTTTAACTAGTCACCTTACCGACTACTCAGGCTTCTACTGCTGAGATCCTGTAATTAAGTGCCCGCGAGTCTAGCCAAGATCAATCACTCAAAATACCGGATGAGAGCATATCTTGCACTTATCGTTTCCAATGATTCACCCTACAGCAAACAATCTCATCACCGGACATATGTCTAACCATCAAGGATTTTTCTCTCTCTCGTTTTTTTTCACTTGACTGTAATTCTTCCTTTCAACTACTGATAATGTAGGCCTCAACCCTGGGATCCATTCCCGAAATCAACACTGATGTGGGCCTCAACCCTGGGATTCATTTCCGACTGATATTGATGTGGGCCTCAACCCTGGGATCCATTCCCGAAACTGATACCGATATTGGCCTCAACCCTGGGATCCATTCCCGAAACTGATACTGATATGGGCCTCAACCCTGGGATCCATTCCCGAAATCGATACTGATGTGGGCCTCAACCCTGGGATTCCTTCCTGAAAACTGATACCGATGTGGGCCTCAACCCTGGGATTCCTTCCCGAAACTGATACTGATGTGGGCCCCAACCCTGTGATTCATTCTTGAAAACTGCTGACATTGTACTGTTGCTGCTTCTGGTTGGCTTGCATTTGCCGCTTTCTTTTTTTTTTCTTTAAAACCTGTGAATAAAAAATGAAACAAAACAAAAAAGAATGCAAGTACGTTACGTGTATGCATGCATGCATGGGTGAATTTCCTATTCCCTTGGGTTAGGTCTTCCGCCAATTCCCTTGGTGATTGCTCGGTCTTCTCTCCCTCAGGCAAAATATTGCTTCAATCTATCCACGTTGATCGGCTCAGTGAACTCGTTCCCTTCCAAATCTGACAGTCTCACTGCCCCATTTCCATGAATTTATGGACTATGTAGGGTCCTTCCCAGTTGGGTCTGAACTTTCCTCTCGGGTCTGTCGTCGACGGCTTCGACTGCTTAAGTACCAGATCACCTTTTCTGATCTTAGTAGGACACACCTTCTTGTTGAATGCTCGAGCCAACCTCTTCTGGTATAACTGTATATGACATAAAGACTTCATCTCTTCTAATCCAGTAATGCTATCTGTTCAAATCTCTGCGAGGCCCATTCTTGTCCAAGTAACTTTGCTTCTGCTAATACCCGCATGGACCGTATCTCAACTTCCACTGGCAGTACTGCATCCATTCCATAGACTAAAGAGTAAGGTGTGGCTCATGTTGCTGTTCTCATAGAAGTTCTGTACCCCCACAGGGCGTACGGCAGCTTATCGGCCCAATCTTTGTAGTTCTCCGTCATTTTGGCTAACATCTTCTTTATTGTCTTATTGGCTGCTTCGACTGCCCCATTTGCCTGCGATCTGTAAGGTGACGACTCGTGATGTCCTATCTCATACCTCTGTAGCATTGCCTTTGTTTCTCCTTGAAACTGGACTCCGTTGTCTATTACTACGTGATGCGGCATCCCATATCGACATATGAGGTTCCGAGCTATGAACTTTGCCATCTGTTTTGCCGTGATGTTGCGAAATGACTCGACTTCCACCCATTTTGAAAAGTAGTCTATTGCCACTACTATGAAGCGATGTCCATTCGATGCATGCGGTCAAATTTCTCCGATCATATCAATTCCCCATGCTGAGAAAGGCCACGGCTCCAACAGCCCGTGCAACTCTGTGTTAGGCAAATGGTTCAAGTTACCGTGTGCTTGACAATCATGACAATATTTTACCAGCTTCACACAGTCAGCTTCCATGGTCGACCAGAAAAAACCTTGTCTCACTATCTTGCGGACAAGTTCAATCCGTTCATGTGTGGTCCACATACTCTGGCGTGTACTTCTTCCATCGCTTTCTGAGCCTCTTCCTTCCTCAGACACTTCAGCTGGATGCCATTTGCTTGTCTCTTGTAGAGTTCTCCCTTCAAACCCACATACTGAGAAGCTAACTTCTGAATGGATATCTTGTCCTTTCTGCTTGCTTCTTCTTCAATGTCCATGACAGTCTCCCTCAACTGTCGAAAATCAGTAATCATAGAGGTCCTCCTCCTCAGCTTTCCATAAATAGAGGGATTGGTGCCCTTGATGATCATTTTGATCTGATCCTTCTCCAAAGGTCGAGTCTGCATTTTCAAAAGCTGGCTTCTTTAGCGGTCCACATAATCTTTGAGGCTCTCTTCCGGCTTCTGTTTGGTATTCTTTAAGTCGTGAAGCGACAAGTCGATCTCCAAATCCGTGACATATTGATTCTGAAAGGCCTCCGCCAGTGCCCTCCAATCATCTTTGATTTTCCTCTCAAGACCGTGATACCATACCACGGGTGCCCCATCAAGTGACATCCCGAACATCTTCTGAACCTGACGCTTTGACAAACCCACTGAACCCATCACAGAAACATATTGTCGGAGATGGACCCTCGGATCCCCGTTCCCGTTAAAATTGGCTATGTCAGGCATCTTGAACTGAGCTGGCAGTTGCTCCTCAAAAGTCATAGCCTCATAGTCCAACAAATCTTCATGCTTACCCCTCATCTTGTGGGTAACTGACTCTACCTGATCTCAGAGTTTCTGGAATTCAGCCTGAGACCCAGCTATCCTTCCCACGGCATACTCAGCCATGTCATCATCAAAAACAGGGATATCATCACTCAACCTGTTCGGAGGTTCCTCACGCCTCTCATTCTCAGAGCCTCCCCCAACGTGGGGCACAACCATATTGGCCATAGCGGTGGTCAAAGCTTGCAACTGCTCGGTAACCTTAGTGAGACTAGTCTCCAGCAGATCCATACGAGATCCCTCGTTACTGATTCGCTCATGTTCGCTAACTGCCTTTTGACGAGTCTTCCCTCTTCCCTAACCCAACGGGTATATATGGTGTCTTTTAAAACCGCATGTTAGCATGTATGCGTGCGATGCATGGAATAGATAAGTCGGCCTATTATCATTTTAAAGCATTCCTATTGTGAGGTGAAAACTTGTCCCAGTTGAAAAAGCCCAACAGGTTTACACTTTTGCGATACATGGCTAAACAACTTCAAATGATAAAGGGTCTAAACATAAAGTGGCCCATCGGCATTTTAGAAGCTTTTGGCCCCAATTGTCATAAGAGGCGAGCTTGTCCAGTTTAAATGGCCCAACAAGTTCACAATTCATGACGAAAGGTCCAACTGAATCCAAATGACGATAGTCCTAAACATAGGAATAAATGGATAGTTTCTAGTGGTCTACAAATACAGTTCATATGCGGGTTTATAGGGGTATAGACAAAGGCTAACCGCTGACGAAGGATTGCCCACAACTAGGACTCCCTACTCAAGGGTTCGAGCGACCAAGTGAGCGCACCTTTTTTATACCTTAAGGTAAGTGCCAACGAGTTATGGTGCATGACTGACTGTCAAATGGATTTCCTATTGAAGATTCCCCAGAGGGAGGGTGGAGCGAACTCTCTTAAATACCCAAGCCTCTTTAGGCTCTTATCGCATTGGTGACAGGAATAAACAATAGGTCCTCCAAAGTAGTCCATCACAGTAAGCTTCGAGTAAATGATTATCTAGATGCCTTCACAGCTTTTCCTTATAGAAAGGTAGTGAATGAAGAAGGACACCAAACCATTTCCTAGCTCTAATAGTGCCTTTGATTAAACCTCTTTAACCCACAGTAGACACGGTTAACTAAAACAAAAATCACAAACATTACAAGGCATTATTTCGGGGCCGATTCTCTATCTCCAGTGGAGTCGCCAGACTGTAGGACACAGAAATCGGCGACGTTGTTCCGGGGCTCGCGGCCCGGTCGGGAGTATGGAGCCTGCGGGGGACTAAACTGGAGAAATAAAATGGAGTCGCCACCCATTGTGAACTGGGAAAAATGATTTAAGGCTGCACTAACCCCTCGCAATGGAAGACCTCAAACCGTTGGGTTCGGAATGGTCCCTTACTTATGCCACTTGTAATGAATGTATTTATGTGATAATATAACCGAGTCCACGCAACATACATACGCAAGAATGACCTACATATAAGTTCGCATATAACCTATATCTAAGCACACAATCTCATGGACACATTAAATTGATAAATACAGAGACATAAATAAATAATCTATTGTCTAAACATAAACATTAAAGAGATATAATTAAGCTCCTATTATGAAAGAAATAACTAAATCATGCATAAAAATAACATACTATTTCTAATAAACAATGATAAAACAAGATTAGATGAAACAAAATATGTGCATTTCTCAAGTGGTATGTGGAATTGTATCCCAAGTTCAGACCTAACTACCGTCCATTCGGATTCGGCTACGAAATTTACGTCTGGGTTTCCATCTGATATACCACGAGAGATAGCACAAAATCATTCATCACATGGCCACAACATGCATAAATCAACAATACTCATGTGAAGAATTACTAATAAATAATAAAAGATGACTAGAATAAATAAAAGGGTGCCTCAGGTCTTACCTTTAAGTCGCCTCTTGGAAGTGCGTTACACGGCCGTCGGAAGGGTTAATGCTCCGCAACTCCTTCGGTTCACTGGTTCAACTTTTTCCTTCGTGCTTCATTGTTTTGGGTTGCTGTTTTCTTTGTCTTTGCTGTTATTTTTTGCCACCATTTTTGCGGTAATTAGGGATGTTTTAGCTTACTGTTTTACGGTGGTTTAGGGGTTGTTTAAGGGTGCTGCAATTCACGGTTTAAGGGCTGCTAGATTTGTTGGTTAGGGCTGCTATGTTTAAGGTTTTATTTTTTGTGTGTGGACTGTTTTTGATCCAGGGGCAGTTCGGGTTTATGGTGCGGTATTTGGAGGCAGTTTATGGGCATTTTGTGAGGTGAAAATGGAGGCAGTTTAGGGTTATTTGGGGTTGTTTTTTAGGGGCAGTTTATGGCGCAGTTTTATGTTCGGCTGAAAGGTATTTTTGTTTGTTTTATTCGTTGAGGCCAGTGTGACTTAACGTTAATTTTGGGTTGTTTGTTGGTCAGTTTTGATGGCTTTTACGTGTGGCTACTGGCTGAGAAGAGAGGCGTGAAGAAGTTGTGATGAGTGTGTGTGGAGTGTATGGCCTGTGTGTTAGTGGCGTGGAAATGTCTTTTAGGGTGTGTTGCTTGTTGATTCACATGTGGAGAGTTGCGGGGTATGTGGCAGTTCTTGTGATGAGCTGTGTAAGTGTGAAAGGTGCAAAGGGGACTGCTCACCTTGATTCTTGTTACTGCTGAGAGATGTGGCTGCCGTAAGTGGTGAAGGGTGAGGATTAGGGTTTATTTTTTGTGATTTTTTGTTGAAGTGCCGTGAGAAGTGCTCGGGGTCTAAGGGCTTGATTTGGGTGTCTTTTTATAGGAGATGGTTGAGGTTGTCCTTGTACGGGTAGGGAAAGTATCATGCAATTATGGGGGATATATACTAATTAGTGTACTATAAGGAAAAATCTATTTATTTTAGGAAGGTAATTTGTAGGATTTGATTTGATTTTATTTAGTTTAAGCATGTGATTTAATTTAATTAGGAAAGTGATTTATGGGATTTGATTTGATTTCTTTAGTTTGGGAAGGTGATTTGTCTAGATTTCAACATATGTTTAATGTGTGGATTTATTATTTTGGGAGGATTTGGGTGTGAATTAGAGGGTTTGGGCGTGTGTTTGGGTTCTTTGTGGTGGGCTTGGGCGTGTGGTTTGATGTGTCGCTTGGTGTGGGTTTTGGACCGAGGATAAGTTTTAAAACAGAGGTTCAATGAGCAAACCCGAAGCTAAACAAACGAATTAAATCTAACAAGGTATTGATTTCTGACTTTTCCCTTTCGACGTCCGTTTCCCGCGACTTCTGCAACTTAAAGAGTAGTGCCTCCGTATGAGGCTCATCATCGGGACTTATATGCAAAAAATGTAGTGCCTACACTTCTCTTGGTTCATCATATTGTTGTTCATGATGAACCCGCCCCAGCAGTCGGGCAGAGACTATAAGATCAAATCTATGGAAGTCTCAGCCTTGAAGTTAAGGCCCAGCTGAGCTAGCTGTTTGATGTCAGCAATCATCTGTGACACATGAAGCTCGACAGATGTATACTCTCACATACGTGAGCGAAAGAGATTCTTTTGCAATTCATACTTCTGAGATCTAAAATTAGATCTATGAAGGTCCTTCAATTTCAACATCATGTTGTAGGGATCCATTCCCTTATTTTGACGACGAAATTGAGGGGCCATTGCGGCAAGCATGACAGACTGAGCAGTTCAGTTGTCATCACTGTGAGTCTTCCAAAGCTCATGATCAACAACCCGCTCATGTTCAGGCTCAGGCCCAAGAGGTCTGTCTATGACATAGAGCAACTTCTCGACTCCCAAGACAATCCTGAGATTCATCTCCCAATCTGGAATATTGGCACCGTTAAAGACATATCACCTATGACGATGTCTCTAACACTAATCTTTCCAGTCATCTTGATTGCAATAGTCTAACTATTCAATCAACGATATCGGGTACAATCAAATGTAATGATTACTATAGTCCAACTATATAATCAACTACAAATGAAGTTATGGTACAGTCCAATGTTCAAAGAAAATAATAAATTATTAGTCCAACTAATATAAACATATAACGACGAAAAATATCGTGCGCATTTTAGCAAGTATTAAACAAAATTGTAAATTTAATACTGGCCTCCCATATTTTTCGGGGAGCCTCTAACCCTCTGTTGAGTACTCGGGAAACCTAGTTTCCTAGTAGGAAGTTTCCTAGTAGGCTAGGATCCTGTTAAATAACACACAACCTTAACTTTGGCCAACAGGTTTTATGAAACTTAACTAGGTAGATCTTTAAGATCAATTGGATCCCATCCAATTCCTAGATCTGGTAGGTGGATCTCCAAGTCCAAAATATATATCCAATATATATTTCCTAACTTTTTCCTCTGAATCAACTAAGCCTTGGCTTTAGCTCAACAAACTTAATGATTCCAGTTAAGCGCGACCCATTGACAGTGGGAAAGCTTCGTAATCCACGTCGATGTACAGAAAATGACCTTGACTTTGGCCAACAAGTCACAACTGCCCAAGACATGCGATATATAACAAAGCCTTTGTGGTTCAAACACATCCGCGATGGACATTGATCTTGACTTTGGCCAACAAACCAATGCCAATCTTGGATCTTGAGAAAGAACCACTCAATGGAAGGAAATCGCTTAATATTTGAGTGAAGGTTTTTCACGTAAATTGGTAACCAATTTATTATCTTTGATTAGGTCTCATCATACACCCTTAATCATGCATTCTAAAAGCATAATAAGGCGCGAAATAAATTAATTATGATATGCGGATGTATATATAACAAACTTTGTTCCTAGAACAATTCTATCATTTTCTTCTCTCCCGCTAGCACTATTCTAACATCTACCCAATTACATAATACATTAAAGAAACCTCATTTACTTTGAGGGGAATTGGTGAGAAGAGAAATACAAAGAGTAAAGAGATAATAGGCTGGACACGCAGGTCCAATTTAATAAATTCCAAATTTATTACAACAATTTCCAAAATTGCCCACACCCCTCTAATATCCATCTGATATACATTATTCATACAAATACATCCAAGAATTCAAACATAGCATGTTATCAATCAATCTAATCCAATTAATTAATCTTTGATTAATGACCATCCAATGTTCAAACAACGATTTGATTTGCTCGAGTCCAACTCGTTTAAGAATAAATACTTAAAGTACGTATTCTTGAATTATATCAAACTATAATTTTAAATCCAATTTAATTTGTATTCAATACTAATTCGAATTTAATTTCAGATTAAATAATTACACTTATTTATGTGCCTTAAAGACTTGGATTCCAAATCCAATCTAAATGGGTCTCAAGGCCCAATTAGCATCCAATGCCAATTTAATTAAAGCCCAATGTGCTTTTAATTAATTCTTAAGGCATGTGCTTTGGCCAATATGGATCCAATCCAATAGCCAAGGCCCAATAAGGAATCACCATTTTAGCCAAAATTAATTTAGGCCCATTAGGCCCAATTAAATTATTAAAGGCCCAAAAGTCATATTTGGACTTTATGGAAATGATTTTGGGCCCAATTGGATCCAATCCAATTGTCAAAAACCATGCTTGGCCCAACCAAGTCCATTAAGCCCAAATACAACAAATTAGCCCAATCCAATTTGAAGACTAATTTATTATTAACATAATATTCCAAATATCACATTAATTTAATTAAAGTGTAATTGCCATAATTAATTAATTAAACTAATATTTCCAAAACATCAATTAAACTAATTAATCATGCTTTAGTCATCCAATTCATGTCCAACACAAATTGAAGCAAAATCAATCCATTAAACATGCTCAATCTCACGGCAATGTGCATAAATAATATCTAATTTTGATTTCAATCCAATTAAACCAACAATTAATATTCATTTCATGATTTAAACTCATCCAATAGTCTAAAATCAAAAAATCACCATGAGAACTATGTAGGGTTACTTTCGGCCATTTGAAGGATTTTAGGGAAAATTTAATCTAATCAATTTTCTCAAATCCTATGATGCATAAATCCAATTCATCAACGTCAATGCACAACCAAACAACCAATTTGGAAAAATACATACTCCAAGGACAAAATTCCCAAATAAAGTTTATAAACCCTAAATACAAATCATGCTTAGATAAGGCTCATGATACCATTGTTAGTAAGTCCTAGACATGCCAAGGATCTCTAAGTCATGATGTTGTGTGAATAATCAAAAATATGTTTGCGGAAAAATAACTTACATTGATCGGTTTGGATATATTGATTTCAAAACTTTCATTGAGTTTGTTTGAAGCTCCAAGCCTTCTTTGAGTGAATCCAATCCAAGGGTGAGTTTCCCTATCACCTTGATTTGATTTTTAAGTGCTAGCTTTGGAAAATTTTGCAACAATATTTTTCCTTTGGAGAAGATGAAGTCACGGCAAAAGTGAGGGAAAGGGAGAAAGTTTTGTGTTTTGATATTTGTTTTCTAAAACTAATTACCAAAGTCAACAACAAAAAATTGTGTATATCCTTTTCTAAAAAGAAAAACAAAAGGCAAAGTGTGTTGGATAAGAAAGCTTTAAAAGCTCCCAACCACTTCCATCACTCAAGTGACTTGTTGATGTAAGTTGGTGGGTCCCACACTTAAATTCAAAATTCAAGTTGGGTTGCTCAACACACTACGGGCTCGAGTTCGTTTAATTCGATTAAACGAATTTTCCATCGCGACGTAATTAAATCCAATTTAATTAAATAATAATGCCTAGGAAAATTATTACGAAAGTCGCTTGCGAATTAATTCTAAATTAATTCGTTCACCCGAATTAAAATCCAATTTTAATTCCGCTTTGAAATCCGATTTCAATCAATGTATCTAATATATTATTTAATCAATTAATTCCAAATTAATCGTGTTCTCTCTTCTAATCGAATTTTATCCCAGATAAATTCTTACCGCAGTTAATCCTATATTAATTTTCTCTCTCATAATTAATCTCAGATTAATTCTATTCGAGTCAAATATCATCGGTGAATCTTTGGGAAGCGACCCAATAGATCCCTAGATATGTTAGCAGTAAATTCGGTTGTCGGACTATCCGAACACGTGCGTACCCCGTACCACGTTTTTACCGATTTACAATACATGGTTGGCTTCTAGCAAAGCACCGTGCCTTCCCAATTCTCCAGAAATATTCAACAAAGAATATATAATCTATATCATGCATAGTATACTATGTATTGTGTATTACAATCCAGTATCAGATGTCACATGCTAGGCCTAGGGCTGGAATTGTGTTTGCCCCGTATGAAGCATATATCAGATCACTAGCAACTAGTCTCTGTAATCGGATAATCATGACCTAGTCATATTATCCCGATAGCTGCAGCATATAAGAGTACCAGTTCTGTATCCCTGCGTGATCATCATCTCCATATTACTGAAGTGATATTTCCATCTTGACATCACACCCAATACACTACGATTCTCAATATACCCAGAAGAGGCGTACACAGAACATGTTAAAGCTTCGGACGACCAAAACCAAAGCGTACTGATTTTCGTAAGTATTAGCGATGCAAGTCTCAGGTTAAGACTAAATACACCTACCCTGATGCGAATTCCCATAGACACATAGTCATACTACCAATGGGATTCTGAGGGGTCTATCTAGAACGAAGCTGTTCCCGATCCAACGGCTAACAGAACCTCCTGTCACACTTACATAAGTATCATATACTTAAATATATGATAACTATGCCGTTAAGCTTCCATAACGCGCACAAGTGCAATACTAGCCTATTCTGTATTATCAATGTCCACTCTCGATAATACTACGACTAGGGATATTTAATGATTAAATCTTTCGTGGATTGATACCGTCTCATATCTTATTAATCTGAAACTAATCATAAGGACTTATATCATTTATATATATTCAAGTAATCCAATTACAAAATGGTAAAATAGCAATTTCTTTTGTCACATAGTTAATTTGTATAAAAACCACAATGTCTTTTACAAATAGTGATTCTATGGGTCATAATTGTCCAACAACTCATGTTTACCAATCATTAACCAATAACTCACCACATATATACATCGAGCATGGATTTTCATATAGACAATTATATACGTAGTCCAGTGCAGAAAAGGTCAAGCATTCAAAATCAATGTATTTACCATTTACAATCGTACGTTCATCACAAACAAACACTTACTTCATCATAACAGAGAGCGTAAAATAATTGCTTTCAATTCTTTTTAAGAACACATCATATGGAGAAACTTTATTAAAACAACTTTATCTCCTAGAGTCCGTGCCAAATGGCATGCATGTCATAATCCAAAACATACCATGCGCTCAACGCCGAAGTCACATTCAAGACTGAACAGGGAACGAAACAATCCATTTTCGACAAGGTAGTGGGCAATTACATTCCAGATCTTCTAGACCCACACAAGTGTCTCGGCGAAATATAAAATTGCTCACAAAACATTTAAAACATGTGCAGCACCGAGACAGACTCATGTCATCATCATGCATGCCCATTATCAAATGTTCCTTTATTCAAGCGTATCGACGAAAACATGGTGATGAATTATAAAGCATGAAACAAGCGTCAAGACGGAAAGTGTATTATCAAATAAACGTCTCGGTGAAAACATAATGATTGTTCATAAAATATTAAAACACATATCAAGCGCTGAGACAAAAACACATCATTTTTCATTTTCAATCAAAAATCAAGTTATTCAAAATTCTCTTGTTTTATCAACAAAAAAATATTTTATATCGAATAGTCAAAGAAAAAAATTCCAAAACATAAGCCAGACAAGACAAATCCTTTTTTTCAAAAACGAACAAATAAGAGTATCCATATACGGTTCAAAACTTTTTGGTTGTTGGCAATACTTTCCAAAATGGCATACAAGTCACATATTTTAAAGAACAAGAAATCGAGAACATATATATTCATAACAAACCTATTATCCAATACCAAGAATCCAAAACCTAAAGCCATAAATTTCAATCATAACCTAACAACATAATCTAAAGCTTCACACAAGAATTCATGCATAGGATGATACATGTACCTGCTTATACATAAAAGCTCCTACATGATCCATTACCTATTTTAAATTAGGTATAAAATGGACATCGTCCGAACAGATTCTTAACTAGTACTTCTAAACGGATACCCACAAGCCAAATAATATTACAAGACACTCTCATATCCATAAACATAGGCATACGACTCAAACACCGAGGAGTTATATTATCAAATACATTCCAATAGCATAATTCAATCTTCTTACTAATGCATTTACCCTTATAACTTAAGGTTTTTATGATTACTTCTACAAAACCACCCAAACTTACGGCTTTAACCGTCCAAAACCCGTGGTGCTTTAGATTAAACCTATCTGTACTTATTTCATGGTAGGAAACATTTTCCTAATCACTATCATTATTTCTCAACTCATAAATCTCTTAACACTTCAAATTCCCAAAAACTAGGGTTTCATTCCTTCTCATTTTATGTAAATTTTAAGACCATTAATACAAATCACATCACGCTTAATCCAAGCCTTAATATTTAGGCAAAGTAATCATTTTACAAATTTGCTGATTCTAACCGACTTCATGCATATATCGTGTCTTAATCACTTATCTAAATACAATTAACTATCTAAACATGCTAAAACCCCCAAAATCCATATGGGTCAAAGTGGGTTTCAGTGGGGGTTTCAAGGAACCCACAACACACACAATGCAAACTAACCCAAATCATGCACATATCTTTCTAATGAAAACTCATTAAGCATGAATAACATCCTAATCATGGTAAACATTGCAAAAATAAAATGGGTCAAAACCCTAACGTGAGATATTATAAAAATAACTACGAGAATGAAGGTGAGGAAGCATACATGGACTTCCTAAAGCTTGGAACCCATGAGAACTCTTAATATTTGACTTGATTTGGTGGAAAAATGAGGTATTTTGGAGGGGAAATATCGTGAGAGAGAGAGAAGAGAAAAATGAGAGAAAAATCTAAATGGGCCTATTTATACTAGGTCGAAATTTCAAGATTTATGTCTAAAAATTGATGTCGCGTTCGAACACCTGTCGAACGCTACATGCACGCAAGGCATTCTGTCTGGTTTCGTTCGAACGTCAGCCGAACATGACTAAAACAGGAGCTCTCTGGAAAACATGTTCATTTAAGATAACGAATGCACCAAAAATGTCAATACTGTTATTCATTCGAACGCCTGAGCAAACACAACATTAATGAAAATATTCTGAAGTTGCAATTCTAAGGCGAATTGAGAACTGAATGCTTATAAACTCGAACCGTAGACTCGGTCATCATACATACATATTACGTTAGCAATACGCATCATATACATGACTTACATGACCATAATATACTAAACATGCCAAACACCTAGGTATTACAGGTTAAAATATACTCTGATACCATTCTGTTAGAATGGATTTGGAACCTCTAGGGTCGGATCGGTGCCCGCATAGTGAAAATGGGTCTAACCTATAGATATAGAGTATGGGTGTATTTTAATTTTGTTTTACAAAATACTAAATTCTTTTATGAGTCCATAGGAAAACATTTGAGACAAATTAGAGTTTGGAAACTCAAAAACAAAGAAAAAAAATATTTCAGCGTTTGTGGTATTACGACACATAAATATGAGAGCATCTGCTCTCGGAAAGTCATGTTGCACATACTTGGGTGTCGCGATGCCCAAGTGCTAGAGGTCGATGTTACGCTGCGCATATCGCGACGCTTCCATGATGAAAACGTTGACTGAGAGTACATTCAACTTGATTCCAATCCAAGTCACTTCCAACTTTCTCCAAACACTTCCATACACCTAAATTCCAATTTTAACATCAAAACCAACATGCAACACATGTTATAGAACTAAATCATATTTATCAAATACATCAAATGTTTTACAAAAAATATAATATATTCTAAATACATATATGCATAAGTTTAAATATAAAATACAAACCAAACAAGAATTCCACAAAGAAGTAATCCATTGAACAATTCTATGCCACTCAAAGGTAGTCAAGTTACTCTTGAATGGTAACCATAGTTCCAAGCTTTCATCTAGAGTTCTAAACTCCAATTTTGCTCTATGTCCATCATACATAAATTTGATCTAATGACAACCATATTGTGCTTCTGCTTCTAAGGTATCTAAATACAAATCTCTAACCATGTTTCAACCTTTCAAGTTATGTTATTATGCATCTAATAAATACATCATAATATATTTCATTAATGATCTTAAATCATTAATAAAAACATAGCTTATTAGAGAACATCAAAACTTACCTAGCAAGTTTGGATGAGAGATTAAATCTTCTAAGTTAAAATATAGAGAACTTCTAAAGCTTCTCTCACACTTGTTTTCTCTTGGTTGAAACTTTTTCAATAAAATTACACAAGCTTGTCTTCAATAATCAAGCTTTTGAATTTTTAATTAATAAAAGTTTTAATCAAATTTTAGGTGGGCTTAATCTAATTTGTCTAGATATGCATATTAGTTGTAATCATATCAACTTTATCTAACCACTTGATTAATCCAATTGAATCAAGCCAAAAGTTTAACCACTTCATTAATCCATTTAAATCATGCCAAATACGCCTATTATTATATATTTTTTTAATTACGAAATTATCCTCCAATTGTAGAGATATTTATGAAATTACAACAAGCCATTGTGTGATTATAATTTTGGATTAATCAAAATTGGTATAGTAAATAATTAATGTCTTCTAATAACACTTAATTACTTTAATTGATAATTATAATATCAAATATTATTTATTATCAAACATAATTGGCTACTCGAGTGCTCAACGAGTACACTTCATATTATAGGACTCTTTAAGTCCATACACTTTCATCATATAAGCCTAGCTCATATGTTCACAATTTGGCCTCCTCTGAAGTTGTGAAGAACACGAACGACATTTCTGAACTACACAAGTCGAGGGAATCCCATATGTTTAACAATCCCTCTGTTGTAGGCTATTCGAGTTGTGCTTAGAGAACATAGATCAGACCGTTAAGTTTCCAAGGCGCACATCTCATATTGTCGACATGTCCACGATTCTTTACAACTAATCAGAACACCATTTCTGATATATATGCGATCAATCCTGGGTTATCAGCTTTGGCCAAAGTCTTAAGAATCGTGACTTACTGACATGGATATCTTAACCCCTTATAGTAGACAAACGAGCCGACGGATCCTATCTTGATACACATTTGACTAACAAGTGTATCGGTTTCCACTCAACGATCATCTAGCTGTTAGACCATGAAAGGTCTCTGACATACATTGCATCAAAATGTGGAGGATCACACACAAAATCAATGATATCCTATAGTCAAATGATCACATATGTTACTCGACTCGAGGAGATTCCTATTGACGGTGGAGTGTACTTCCAACTATTATGAATCACCTGTGAGTCATTTAGTATTCGCTAATAGGTTGAATTTTAAAAGCATAATACAATTTATAATTTAGCAAAATGCATGAACTTTTGAGAGGATTATTCTCTGAGTTCTTCATTTACTCCAAAATTATCAAAGACATTCTAAATCATTTGTGATATTCTTCACTATCCGCAGGTTCATGAAATAGATAAAGGGTTTAGTGGTCATAGTTATAATCAAGTTATTGGGCATGTTTCCACCTGACTAGGTTTTAGGGCATTATTCCCTAAAGGTTTCCACATTGGTATGAGCAATAAAAAAGAGTAAAAAGTCAAAGAAAATTCTTATCTAAGAAGTCACTGGATGTGCATTTAGGGACTTTGCACTATTTTTGCATAACCCGGGTAGTTGGCATAGTTTTTCATATTTTCAGGTTATTGTCGAGTAGTCTTTGCATCGTTTCTCGCATATCTTTTCGTTCGCGTGTGTGTTCATTTGGCATCTTCACATTTATTGTTCCATTTTTGTAAATTTCATTGTGTCATCATTAGACTTGTTGGGTATTTATCTTTTCGTGCTCGTTGTCAGTAAAAAAATCTTTTGGTATTTGGTAACTTTGGTTGAGTTTCAGAGTTCTTAAAAAACTTAAAAGTGAATACCCGTCGTAAAAAAATAAATATAAGATTTCAAAACATGTCTCAGAGACTTTAAAATAAAGGAAAATATAAAATCATATGGAAAATATTCCAAATAGTCCCATAGTTTAAATGTGAATACCTGTCGTAAAAAAATAATTAAAATTCAAATAATGGTCCGACTATGCAATGCATCACCTAAACAACTACACAATATGATAATCTCAAATACAAGTTAATTACCTCCACGAATGCATTAGTACCGCCGAAACGAAGAAAGCTACTCAACACGATCCGAACACTATCAAAGAGTCAAACCATTGGAGATGATATGGATAACGATTTAGCCAAATCAAGATGTCGAACCATATTACATGGCAGAAGTGATCCTAAGGCTTATTTAAAATTTTGAGTGGGAAAAGAAGATTGGGTTGATTTTTTTATTGTCATAAATATTCATAGGGTAAGAAGGTGAAGCTCGTAGATATAATTTACAAACTACGTAATTCTCTTGTGGGATCATGAAGTTACTATGTCATGGCCCAAAATGGGGGTCAATGATAATTATGTAATTGTTTCAATCTCAATATAAAATAAAATAATTAAAGTCAGACACACGCCCCGGGTACTTATAAAACAACAAATATTACATGACCATTAATTTAAAACTGAATAATAAAAGCTCCTACAATAAACATGATCAACAATACGAGTTTTAAACATGAAAAACAAATGACCATAAAAATGTACGCATCATTTATAGCTATAAGAACTAATTCATAATGATCCATAACAAAACCCACAATATTGACAAACACTTTGAAGTGATGAGTTGCGAGGAATTCCCACTCTAAATAACTCAAGATCATGCCAAGTCAAAGCTATTCTTCGAGGTCTTGGTCTTCAAATTCACTACATGAATATGATAATGAAGACGTGAGCAAAACAACACATTGAGTAGGGAATAAATCACTCACCTTGTTTGATTTTTGTAAAATCCTACATGGTCAATACAACGCGTGCGCGCGCGCGCACACATACACATTGTTTAAATAATTATTAATGATAGGATTTCAAAAATTCTAACAATTTATACATATATGAATAAAGTATGCATCAATAATATAATTTAAATAATTTTTCTCAAAAATCATCATGTAATCACACATCAATATTAGTTCTGAGTAATACCAGCCGAAACCACATAAACATTCACCCAATACGGGCATTGGGAATAATCAATTTGCCAAGTGGGGTCATATAACCAGTCATCCAAATATATGCCGTGAATCAGACACTACAAAATGACTGTGAATAATTAATGTGCCAGTTGGAGCTACATAAATGGTCACCCAAAAGGGAGACATGAGCCGGACACCAAATATTGGAGCTCTGTACTAGACACCACCAATGGTACTGTGAATATGCCATACGGGGCCATAACCAGACACCCTATATGGGGTTGTGAATAGTCATCGAGCAACACGTATATCCAAATTATTTAGTTATTTACCAGTCTGGTCAATTTACCATTTTCCACAACCATGAAGTTATTTCATAAATCCAAATATATTTGTCAAATCATTATGGCCATGCCGTACCGTCTGACCCACCATCTAACGACTTATAAAACATGACTCGCATTAACACCTTCATATCATTTTATAAAATCCTAATATAATGGTATATAGCTAAATAATGTAAAACTATAATTATGATGTGTAACAAATCCCTACCTCCACCGTACACTCGAAGCGCGTGGTCGACCTCAACAAAGTTTTTCAATGTGTCTGACCAACTTTGTTGAGCATGGAATTATTGATGTTCAGTCCCGGGACCCACGGGCATGCTTTTCGAGGGAAACATGGCTCACTTTAAAAATCGAACTTGAAAACCAGAGACTTTCAACAACGACTGGAAATCCCGACTACTATTACATCGTGGGACGAGCGATTACATAATATAAAATTTTGATTGGACACATATGCACTCCTGAAATGACTTTGGGAACAATCGGTAAACTCCTCGAAATTCTGATACGAAATTATACGATGTTCCACTCCGGAAAGCCCATGGTATTTGGGCCATAACTTTCTCATACGAACTCTGATTTTCATGAATTTTATATCACCGGAAATCTGAGATCGATACCTATAACTTTCACGCTTAATATTTTTTCAAATTTAAATCAGAAGTAAATCAAAAACGCAGATAAAAAATCTAAATGAATAGTAACTAGGGATGACTCTAGAGAAATCTACACATTTCCTCAAAATTATGGATTTTCCTTAAAAATTTAAAGCATTGCTTATTATTCAATTAAGCCATAGTATAAATAGAACTACTAATCAAGTATCCCTAAGTTAGGCTCTGATATTGGCTTTGCGTTCCCAGATACATTTATGGAATGATACGCGTCGTGACGCGCAAGGCCCTATATCGCGACGCGTACTGGGAATTTTCCCAGATATGTTTCTGGAATGGTGCGCTTCGCGATGCGCATGTCCCTGTGTCGTGACGTGTGATCAAAAAATTCCCCAAATCGGTTTTAAATCATTCCAGCTTCACCCAAGTGTGTTAGAGGCCACCCTAAGAGTCTCGTATCAATTCGTGTATACACATTACATCATGATATAAGTACGATTTGCCTTGAAATAATAATAAGTGATTGGGTGGATAAACTTAGTTTAATTCAG
This sequence comes from Zanthoxylum bungeanum, assembly GCA_019454045.1. Lineage (NCBI taxonomy): Eukaryota > Viridiplantae > Streptophyta > Magnoliopsida > Sapindales > Rutaceae > Zanthoxylum > Zanthoxylum bungeanum. The sequence goes on from SKCR01044396.1 coordinate 33,324, forward strand.
AATATGTTCCCCAACTCACTTTCTAATCAAGTTATCAATTGTAGATCATCGCAGGAACTAGAGTTTTCTTCGGCAAGTGAGTAATACCAACCAGATTATAAATCAGTTAGCGGACCTCTTTTATCGATTTGCTTTTCTTTTAAATGTTTTAATGTAAGACTTACATTTAAAAGCATATATTGCATTAGCGATAGTCTAATTTCAATTACTTTACATTTGATGATGTTTTAGAAAGAGATGTTTTCAAAGTATGAGATTTATTTTTTCGAGACATGGGGAAAACCCCACATCAGTATGTAACTTGATTTAGATATGGAATTGACGGAGAGCACATGTGCACATGTAGAGGACTGGGGGAATGACAATACGTAATACCCCCCAGATACTAGTTAAGGACTAGGGATGACAGATACCCCCAGATCTTAGATTTAGAGCTTGGAGGGTAGCATAGATCTGCACCTCAGTTCTAGTTCAATGGCTTGGGGGACGGTAATATATAATACCCCAAGACCACTAGTTTCAGGGATAGGTAGTGCCATGCTTTAGGGGACGGCGATACGTAACGCCCTAATGTCATGGATTTGTAATCCTATCTCTAGTTAGGCGTATGGGGGATGGAGATACGTAACACTCCCATGTGTCAAGTTTTTCAGAGACAGAAATCAGGGTTTTAGAAAACAGTTTCAAGATATCGATTTGCAGAAACAGATTTCAGAAATTATTTTCAAAGAAAAAAATTTCTAAAAAGGAAAATTTTTAGAAACAGCAGCTTTATAAGAGACTTTTAGAAAAGATTTTCACAAAGGTTTCTAGAAAAAGAACTGCTTTCAGAAACGATCCGATTTGATTTCTAAACATGAGTTTTAATATAGTATTTCAGTTTTCATTTTTAAACCTTCCACTCACTCAGATCGTTCAATGATTTAACCCTTTCATTCCTAATTTATTTGTTTTGCAGGTTACTCAAAGGACGAGCTCAGAAGGATGGATACTGATGGCATTCACTAGGGTATTCGATCCACTAGGTCAAGTCAAAAATAGAGTTCAGTCAAGTCGAGTAAAGTTCCGTCTCAGATATTTGTATAATATAGTTAAGTATGAGTATTCATGTATAGAGTTGTAATATTTATGTTGTTTTCTGCTCAGTAGTATGTATATTATATTACGAGCTATATTGTGGATTTGGGTATTAGTCTCATATATGAAATTATGTTGAGGAAAGTATCAGTATTGTTTGTAATTGGAAAGTCAGTGGCTTAGGAAGATAGTACGGCCTATTCCCTGCTGGTAGCATCTCCCGGATTGGGGATGTTATAAAGATGGTATATAGAGCATAGTTTAGGGAGTTAGTGAGTGCAGTGGGAATAATGTTGGGGTATTGTATACGTAGTATGCTCGGGGTACTAGTATGTGAGACAATACCTTTCTAGTATCTGATCCTCGAGTACGTCCTCAAACCCTATAGATAGGTTAGTAAGCTTTTCCAGACTATTCGAACAGTATTTCCTAATGAAAATAACTATACTCTAGATCCGAGTTAAGGACTCTCTTATAGTTATCCTAGCTTATCATCAGAAGTACAGACAAGCTATGAGACTAGATAGTAAAGTTTTGAGAATATTCACCCAATGGAATGGGAAGAGAAATCTATAAGAAAAGTAAAAGAATAAGGTACAGATGTTCTAAGTAATCAGAGGTAGTAAAGAGATAGAGGTATAGAAGGAGATGATAAAGAGAACACCAGAACTTATATTGAGTAAACCTTAAGAATATAACAAGCCTGAACAAAAGTAAAATATTGAGTAAACCTTAAGAATATTCCTTCCTTTCTACTAAGATTCCTTTCCTCATTAGAAAAATCCTCCTGGTAGACCCAATAACCATAAATATAACTTATAGATAGCAAAGTTTTCCCCTTGAATAACAAAAATAGTCAAAAAAGAGGAGAAGTGGAAGATCAGGATTAGTTAATGGAGTTTCCAGTAAACCCAAGCTATCATAAATGATGTAGAAGTTCTGGAAGATCAGGAATAGTTAATGGAGTTTCCAGTGAAAGATTAAGGAGAATTGATTAGATAAGATCTGACTTACCAAAATCCTCGCCACCCAGTGATTCTAGTAAGGAAGTTGTTTTGATAAAACATATCTCATACCTAACTTATATAAGTAATAGACTATATCAAGACACAAAGTATTAGAACAAGGATGTCGACACCCATTGAGATACAGATTTCTTCCCCACCTTATACTAGCAATAGGTAAGGAAAATCGTAAAGAAGTTCGATGAGAATTTATCCTAAATAAGAAACAGAAAGCACTGAATGATAGAATTAATGAGGTTTTAAGAGATAGAAAAGAAAGAATCCGACCCAAGCCAATAAGAGCAAGATCACAGATGTAGTGTGAGAATTCATAGATACGACCAACGTCGGTAGAAATTTATGGAAGAATAAAAGGACATGCCCAGGGAATTAGAGATACTCAAGAGTCAAAAGTACCCTTACGAACAGAAATGCTAAATGACATAGTTATAATCTATAGTAAGAGCGGAGAACATAAGTTTAGAAAGAAGCCCAGAAAAAAAATTGGACCAGTACTAACCTTAGCAACTCAGTTTAGAACCAAGAGATAAGGTAATAAGATATATAAGAGGATGCAGAAAGTAACAAGAGAGTTTAATACATATAGTGACAGAGATAACGTAACTTAAAGGCAGAAACGTAAAGCAGAGACCTCAGAATAGGTAATGAAAGTCGAGGAATCCTAAAACATGATATAATTGAAGAGGTTTCCAATGGAATGAATAGTAGTTTTTCCCTTTCAGTAGCCCAAACTCTAAGTAAGCTTATGGAAACCTAACCAGACTGTCACCAAGTTTATGAAATTAATAAGGAATGCGAGTTAACAGGTCCTTATGAAATGCATGTACACACCTATCTACTTAGAGCCCAATAAGGGAAAGAGCCAGTAAAGAAGCATATTTGACAGAGTAGATAGATTATAAGATAGTTAGATCGTCGAGCCAACAAGTGCAACGAGGCATAGATAAGAATCATAAGATGGCAATATTTTTATATGAGATAGAATAGTTTGAAAACAGAGAAAATAGAGCTAAATATAGAAATCATCATTGAATTGAGAACCGTAAGGAGATAAAGACTCAGAAGAGTAAGAAACCAAATATGACAATTCTCAGGAATGTGGGATATGTAATTTATAAAGAGTCTCATTGTATTGTGATGAAAGAACTAGTAATAAAATGGCACCTGAACCAAAGGATTTAATAGAGGTATCATAGCAATCAAAGTTGATGGAGTTTCAGGGAGTAGAGACGATATGAGTTCAAGGAACTGGGATGAGAAAAAATCTAAGTAGTGGAGTAAACTTTATAAGGAGCAATAATAGAGAAAGTATAGAAGGACTATGAGGGTAAGTAATGATCGCAAATGTTCAAGCAACAAATATTAGTGAGAAGAAGTACAGAGGTAGCACAATGGATTTTTTAGAGGACATGACTCTAGAGAAGGTCCACAATAAGAGGTAGTATGATCGATAGTCGAAAGGAGGATCAAGGGTAAAGTTGAAGCAGGAAACTCAGGTAGTAACTAGCAGAATAATTTTAGTACAAGAATCGAGCCAGATATGTAAAAACGGAAAGTTATAGGACTATAGGTGTGAGAAGCTATTGAGATTACTAACATCAATAAGACGTCATGGCTCAACTCCACCCACCCAACCCGTGTTATACAACAGCAGTAAAGATGGATCCCGATTTTTATTTTAAAAGACATTCCCAGGAGCAATTGAAAAACAGTAAAGTAGGCCGAAATATAAAAAATTTTATATCTAGTATAAGAATACGGTAAAATGAGAAAATGGTACTAAGTAAAAAGGTTTAGAAGAAAGACAGTCTATATGAGATGATTAAGAGAGAAAATAGTGGTTAAGCAATAACTAAATGTAAAAGAACCAATGATAGACACAACTAGAGAATTGTAAAGGTTGATGCCTCTCAAGGTAAAAGACAGAGACAAAGGAACCATAAATTCTGAAAATAATTAAGAACAAGAAAGAAGACATATAGGACATCAAGGGAAAGGTAGGAGTCAAACTATTGAGATAAAACGATAATAAAATAGATACCAGACAAAACAATGACAGAGGTGTATAATGATAAGATAAATTTTCAATGATATTATGAAATAGTAAGCTTTTCAGAATTGGGGAAAGACTGAAATTTTATCATATAAGTAAGGAGAAAATATGGATGATAGTGACCCGTATATTCTTTTCGCAACGCACCATTGAGGATAATGTAGAGGATAACTCAAGAAGAAACTAGGTAAAATTTAGAGACGATCAAGGAAACTAAGAATACCGAAATTGTTAAGATCAGGACAACTTTTAACAAGATAAGATTTGAGGAATAATTGAAGATGGTGTATTCTACAGTGCAAGAACGCAAAGAAAGAATAGTCAGCATAAAAGACAGTAACCGTACTTGTACCAATGAAGGAATCACAAGTGCAGAAAAGTAAACCAGACCAATTTAACCCGAGCCAATAGTAATATTAAATAACGTAGTTTTAGCATAAAATGCAAAAGGTCAGGCTTACAAGAAGTATCGCCAAAGAAACTACCCTGAAGCAACGTCCTAAGTATGTGATGTAGGGGTTTTAGGGGCTGAATCCGGTAACGCAGCGGAAGCGGCGGAAGATCGAATCTTCCGGTTTCAAAACTTTTTCTCGGATTCATTAAATAAACATATTTATTTAATTATCCAATAATCAAATTATGAAATAAAATTCAAATGAATCATATTCAAGTGAATTTACCGAAATGCCCTTACATTGGTATTTTGTCCATTTTAGTCCGAAATTGATCTAATCAATTTTGAATGATTCTAAATCATTTCTAAGATGAACTTAGCATGTTCAAAACATCAAAACACCAAAAGCAACCAAAAACCCATTTTGACTTATAAGGCCGAATGCACCACAAATGTCCCATTTTGTGCACTTTGTCATTTCATGCATCAAAACACATCAAGATGTAATCCAATAGACATGAAACTTTATATGCATCATATACACATCCAAATGCACAACATATATGAAAAGCCCCAAATTTGGAATTGGTCATGAACCCTAATTTTTCAATTTCATCAAATTGGACAAATTAGACCAAATTGGTTAAATCAATACTTCAATCATGTTTCTTCCATCCAATCAAGTCTCAACACAATGAAACAACTATAGAACAATTCTAGGTCATTTAAGAGTGGGTCAACAACTCTAGAATGGCAACAAGGTTTCCAAAACCATAAAAGAATACTTATAACTACACTAGTCACAAGCTTTCTCCATTATACATGCTCATCACTTTCATCAAAGTTCAAAACCAAATAAACAATAAACTATAAAAGAAGAAGAACATCAAGCAACACAAAATGATGCCAAGTATGTTAGAAACATTTCCTGTTGAAAGCTTAAAGAAAGACTTACAAATCCAAGTTTTCAAGCCTTTTTCTCCTTTCCTTCAAGCTTTTCTCTCAACTTTCTTTTATGTTTTATTTTGTGTTATGAACTTCTTAAACCCTAAAAATGAAACAAAACAATATATACCTCCTCCAAAAGCCTTGGCCGAAATTTGTGAAGAAATAATATCTAGATTTATTTTTGTTTCATTAAAGTTACAACTGTCAACTTGTTTATAAATCATACACTTTAATGATTATTCAACTAAGTCAACAATTGCAACTTAAAAATATAACACTTATATTTATTTAAGGTCTTGGCCGAAATTAGCAAAAAAATAAAGGAAAAAATATTTTAATTTTAACAATTTAAAAAATATCCAAGAAGTCAAATTCAATTTGACAACCTTTTCCTTTAATGTAAAGTCAAACATTTACACTTATAATCATTTCCTAACTTTATCATTTGGTGAGATATTTATATTTTAATTATATTAATCATTTAACAATTAAATAATTAAATAATTAATTAAATACAAATATATCAAATATATGTTATTATATTACTTTAAATATCTCAAATACATATATTGATGATATATGTCAAATACCTTTATTTGACTATTTATTAATGTGTATTTAATAATATCATATATTAAATACAAATACACATTAATTAGGAAATGACGGTTCGGCCCGTTCGCATGTATTTTTCGTTTAACGTTTAAACGATTTATAAATAATCATCATTATTCATAAAAGTTGCCCTAGTGCTCTACGAGTATGTTTCATTATTGAGACTCTCTAGATTCAGGTATATCCGTCACGAAATCCAATTTCGTGTCCATAATCTATCCACCCGTAGATTATGACGATCACGGATAACTAGCTGAATCATACAGGTCGAGGTCATTGCATACGTATAATCCCTCCGTCACAGGTATCCAGATAATCCCAGAGATATAGATGTAAACGTCAAATCTCTATAGGTATTATCTCGTCGACGTATCTATTAGCAATCTCTAAATAACACTCGGAACTTACTTCCGATGTATACTGTGGCCACAGATTTAACAGACTGCTAATAATATATGGACTACCTATGCTCTGTACACAGAACTGACGGATCCTATCTTGACACACACAGGATATCCTGAGGATCGATCCACACCCAACGAACAGGCGGAGGTCTGATCTAAATAGATCGGTGACGTGACTGCCATCTAAGTGTGGAGGATGTCTCATACATCCACAGTGGTGTCTCAAGTCGAAGGACCACTATGCTACTCAACCCGAGAAGATTCTTATTGACGTTGGCGTACCATCCATTAAGAATCTTCGGTGAGCCGTTCAGTGTTTATCCACTATAAACACCTACACGTCTATACGAGTCTCCCTAGACTCATGGTTCATTGGGATAAACCATCGGACCAAGTCTCGATATACGACATGTACTGGTCTCAACGGATTTGACTAACCGACCCGTGTTAGCAAATCTTGACCAGGAACTATGTTTGATAATATACATATAGCAGTGACACTTCCCAATGTCAATTACAAACTAACTTTGTAACTGTGTACTGCATTATATATTATCGGGCCTTTGTCTAATATATACATATCACTAAACCACATTTAGTTTCAATCTAATCGTAATCAGATCGAATACGTATATAAGAACAAGAGGTGCAACCATAAATAAGTAATATTATGGAATAAGGGGATGTTCGTATTCATGAATCAGACATAAATACGGCCCGGATTGGCGCTCTGAGCACCAACCCCAACAATTTCTCCCACTTGCTCTAGTGCCAATCCACGGTATCATATACACGTCTCAATGTGCATCGTATGCACATGGTCCCTCAAAAGCTCACCCAGTACTTAAGAGGTAAGAAACAAGTCCGCTATGAATATCGAGTTTGTCAAACAAACTCTATCGTTTCCCATAGTCAGCATCATTCATATTTTGTAGAATCTAAATTATACATTAATATGAATGGATGCTACATCAGTATTGTGCTACAGCTACTGAGTTGTCCAAGTATTTAGGGATCAAATCCAAAATACTATGAGGACAACCGCAAGCACAACACCAATTTAAAACTTCTAATTTAAAAGGTCACTATGCAACTTCATAAGTCAATACTTCAAAAGTTGCATTTGATTCCACTAAATAGTAGAATCCTTCGTGACACTCCCACTGCATCTTTGTGACTCTTTATGACGTAGACTGTCTAACGTCATAATTAGTCTCAAAACTAATATGACCCTAATGGTTGCAGACTATATTCTCCATGAATTAGAAACTCGTTCTTAATATCTCAAAGATCACAAAGAACGTGTTTCAAGATCCATCATATGGTCTATAGATGTCAAAATAACTCGTAACAATTACGATTAAATCGACATCGATAATCGCACATATAAAGTATTCACTATGTCATCATCAAATGATACATAATATTGTTTAGACATTCTAATCAATATCTCTTTCGAAAAAGGAATCATCCTTTACGAAAGATGAATACTATGTATAAGACACACAATAACTGTCGAACAGTTATACTAACTGTCATACAGATAGCCTTGTTATGTCCTTCATTAGATCATATCTAATGTACGACTAATAGGAGTATCTCACAAGTCTCCAAGTTTCATATCTTATATAAAACTTTATATCAATATAACAGAGACTACTCCCACTGCTTTCACGGAGTAAAGAAGACTTAGGTAAATCTTTTACCTCCAAACATCTCATTATTACTATAATAATGAAATGTCGTTAAGATATATAACACTAGAAAGTAATATGTACGCTCCCACTAACCCTTCTAATCACATATGTATTCTCTATACTTTGACAAGATCAGACAATCTGACGATATCAAAAATAGAGAACACATTTTCTGGAAGACTTATCCGAGTCTACAATAGGCTCTATAAGCTAGCACACTAAACTGCGATCTCAGCAGAACACAAACTCTAGGGCCATTTCAGAATGAACTCTTCAAATAAGGAAATCACAACTGATCTCTTATCTGAGTCATCCAAAAACGCCACTTTGCATTCTTTAGCTAAAATATACAGTTTATTATCAACATTAACCAATATATCTTTAATTGTTCAATTAGTGTGACTAGAGATAAGTTTTCTCAGAATCTACAATAGATTGCTGAGTATAACTTTTCTCACTGTCATACTATAAAGGTCAAACCTTTAATAAGCTCACATTGCTTTCGTTGCGTGCAAACAATTAGCACATATCATGAACTAATTCATAATGAAAGCGTAATCAACAGTTCAAAACTTGATCGTAGTAAGCTATGAACAATCTTAGATCTAAGGTTCAATGGTGAACTTCCAGAATCGATATCAAATATCGCTTCCATTATAAGTTATAGGATAATTTTTCTTCAATAAGAAAACAACGGAACCATTAAGTATCAAATACTCGTGAATGATTCTGTTATCCTATTGGACTTGTACGGAAGATGTATAAGGGTTGTTTCATCTTATTAATTACATAGTTCCATTTATAATTTATCATTCTCACATTTGACTTCAATAAGTCAAGTCTTTTCTACAATAGTTAACATCTGATGTTACACACCAAGTAATAAAACGATTTTATTACTTAGAATCGTAGGAAAGATATTCTATTAAATAGAATACAATATTCTATTAAACAGAATAAACGATAAACTTTTACTTATACCTCCGAGGTGTAAGTAATTTCCATTATATAACTATTATATAAAAGAAAGATTGAAATCTCAAACTTTTCAAGATTCAAATTTTCTACCTATACATATCATATATGCAACTGTAGAAAATAATGGAACATTAATTAAAGAGATGAATTAGTGTTACTGGAGTATAACCCCAAGAGTATTGAAACTAATTCGGTAACTTTCAATATCAGACGAATCAAATCATATAAGATTCGATTGCTCCCACTACTCAATTCCATCAAGATGGAATCGTGGAAGAACAATATTGAATATGAATCATATTCACTAAATAACCTTAGAACTAATTGCTTTAAATTCATACGTTTGATCGTATCAAAGATCTTTGAACAGTTCAAAGACATGTTATGAATTTTGAGGATAGAATTCTCTAAAACCTTTAGATTGAATATATTTGAACAAGTCAAAAATGTTCAATCTACGTTTCATCAGAACGGATTGAAAGTACTTGATACTTTCAAGACTTTCAATATGTGTTCCTTCAGAAACACGTAACTAAGTTATGACAATTCATCAACTAAGTTACGAAATAAAGAAAACTACCTTAAGCAATTATTATTTATAAAACTACATACATCCAATGTATCAGTTAAATAAATTTGGTGGTCCAATGACAATCATTGGTTAAACGAGATCTTAATCACTTTCCTGAATACAATATTCATTAAATGGATAAGGATGTGTAGTGTGATCTAGTATCAAACCATCATTTACCATACGGAATAAGCATCCAATGCTTAAGTGATTAAACTCATAAAGCACCGTTCTAAATTATTTACTTTACCGAATAATTTCTCTTTATGTTTATCTCTACGTCAATGACACTACTAGTTATTATAAATATGTAACAATTGTTTATAAAGAACAAGTGACTATCCAATAGTCGCAAGTTCCGATATCAAATATCAAAACAATCGTTAACCAATATTTCAAATAACTAGACGGGAGATCTGGTATCCAATACCTATAGTTGTAGTATTGTGAAAATCGATATTTTCTATACACAAATATACGCATCTCCTTTCTTTAGCTTTACTATTTGCATTCAACTATTCACAACAATTGTAAATAACTGATTAGCAAATTGTGTCAGACACATTACCTCTAAAGGTAATTAAAGCTTAGAAACGTCATTACTAGATAAACAAATACCTAATAGGGCTTTCTAAATGCCAGTCAAGAATCTCGAGACATGAACTAATTCAAGTCAATTCTTACTGCATAAGAAACTATTGTCTCTAAAGTATTATATCCTAAAGGGGATATCTATCTAGATTATCTTGTGACTTAGAAACTAAGTCATTAACCATCTTTATTTTTGAAGAAAATCGGAACAACAGTTCCCGATGGTTTAGACTAATCTAATAATATCCTAGTCTAGTAGTATCTAGAACCTATTCTAGAATGACTGCTGCACCAAGAGTCTAGTCAGATAACATATCATAATATGTGTGCAGTAAATAAAAGTTTAATTCTATAAACAATAGAATAAGGAAACAAACAAGCGGCAATTTCCATAATAACATACACTGCCTAAGTTATGGAATATTTTAAACTTAGCAGTGCCTCCCACTATTTTTACGTAATGCCGTAATCCCCAACGGAAAGACGAGAATTCAATAATTAAATCGAATTCCATAATGGGAAGAGGACCCCATGAATATATTTCGACTCACAGCAGAGGCACGGTCTCGCCTACGTATATTCACAGGTAGACAACTAATTGTCAATCACTCACTAGTGACTCCGAGGTTCCGGTCCTGGCCGTTTCTCGTTGTCGCTGCGAAGGCAGGCCCACAAGGAGACGTACCAAGGTTAAACTTGTCAATGATAAACTCAAGTTACTTGCGTAACCCTGACAGCTAGGGCACGTTCAGGATTCCGCTTTCGCTTGAATTTATCTAGTATCTAATATACATTCGGCATAAATAAATTTCTATCAGCTACACCTCACAGCAGAGGCACGGTCTCGGATGTAGTCAACGAAAAGATATTTATAAACCGTATTGACAAGACGGACCAAGAAACAAGTATTCCAAATACTAGTTACTTTAAAACCTTATTAAGCGGGGATATTCCATTAAGTGTCATACACCCTAAATCTAATCAAATTAGATTATAACATGCATGTATAAAGTCAAGAAACATGATTAAACATTGAATAAAACAAGCTAATCATTTATGGAGGCCTAGAATCAGACTCGCTCTGATACCATTTTGTAGGGGTTTTAGGGGCTGAATCCGGTAACGCAGCGGAAGCGGCGGAAGATCGAATCTTCCGATTTCAAAACTTTTTCTCGGATTAATTAAATAAACATATTTATTTAATTATCCAATAATCAAATTATGAAATAAAATTCAAATGAATCATATTCAAGTGAATTTACCAAATGCCCTTACATTGGTATTTTGTCCATTTTAGTCCGAAATTGATCTAATCAATTTTGAATGATTCTAAATCATTTCTAAGATGAACTTAGCATGTTCAAAACATCAAAACACCAAAAGCAACCAAAAATCCCATTTTGACTCATTGGGCCGAATGCACCACAAATGTGCCATTTTGTGCACTTTGTCATTTCATGCATCAAAACACATCAAGATGTAATCCAATGAACATGAAACTTTATATGCATCATATACACATCCAAATACACAACATATATGAAAACCCAAATTTGGAATTGGTCATGAACCCTAATTTTTCAATTTCATCAAATTGGACAAATTAGACCAAATTGGTTAAATCAATACTTCAATCATGTTTCTTCCATCCAATCAAGTCTCAACACAATGAAACAACTATAGAACATCTAGGTCATTTAAGAGTGGGTCAACAACTCTAGAATGGCAACAAGGTTTCCAAAACATAAAAGAATACTTATAACTACACTAGTCACAAGCTTTCTCCATCATACATGCTCATCACTTTCATCAAGTTCAAACCAATAACATAAACTATAAAAGAAGAAAGAACCTCAAACAACACAAAATGATGCCAAGTATGTTAGAACACATTTCCTTGTTGAAAGCTTTAAAGAAACTTACAAAATCCAAGTTTTCAGCCTTTTCTCTCTTCTTTGCCTTCAAGCTTTCCTCTCAACTTCTTTTAATGTTTATTTTGTGTAAATGAACTTTTAAACCCTAAAAATGAAACAAAACATATATACTTCCTCCAAATAAGCCTTGGCCGAAATTTGTGAAGAAATAATATCTAGATATTATTTTTGTTTCATTAAAGTTACAACTTGTCAACTTGTTTTCTAAATCATTACACTTTAAAGAATTATAACTAAGTCAACAATTGCAACTAAAAATATAACACTTATTTATTTAAGGTCTTGGCCGAATTTAGCAAAAAAATAAAGGAAAAAATATTTTAATTTAAACAATTTAAACAAATATCCAAGAAGTCAAATCAATTTGACAACCTTTTCCTTTAATGTAAAGTCAAACATTTACACTTATAATCATTTCCTAACTTTATCATTTGGTGATATATTTATATTTTAATTATATTAATCAATCATTAACAATTAAATAATTAAATAATTAATTAAATACAAATATATCAAATATATGTATTATATTTACTTTAAATATCTCAAATACATATATTGATGATATATGTCAAATACCTTTATTTGACTATTTATTAATGTGTATTTAATAATATCATATATTAAATACAATACACATTAATTAGGAAATGACGGTTCGGCCCGTTCGCATGTATTTTTCGTTTAACGTTTAAACGATTTATAAATAATCATCATTATTCATAAATGTTGCCCTAGTGCTCTACGAGTATGTTTCATTATTGAGACTCTCTAGATTCAGGTATATCCGTCACGAAATCCAATTTCATGTCCATAATCTATCCACCCGTAGATTATGACGATCACGGATAAACTAGCTGAATCATACAGGTCGAGGTCATTGCATACGTATAATCCCTCCGTCACAGGTATCCAGATAATCCCAGAGATATAGATGTAAACGTCAAATCTCTATAGGTATTATCTCGTCGACGTATCTATTAGCAATCTCTAAATAACACTCGGAACTTACTTCCGATGTATACTGTGGCCACAGATTTAACAGACTGCTAATAATATATGGACTACCTATGCTCTGTACACAGAACTGACGGATCCTATCTTGACACACACAGGATATCCTGAGGATCGATCCACACCCAACGAACAGGCGGAGGTCTGATCTAAATAGATCGGTGACGTGACTGCCATCTAAGTGTGGAGGATGTCTCATACATCCACAGTGGTGTCTCAAGTCGAAGGACCACTATGCTACTCAACCCGAGAAGATTCTTATTGACGTTGGCGTACCATCCATTAAGAATCTTCGGTGAGCCGTTCAGTGTTTATCCACTATAAACACCTACACGTCTATACGAGTCTCCCTAGACTCATGGTTCATTGGGATAAACCATCGGACCAAGTCTCGATATACGACATGTACTGGTCTCAACGGATTTGACTAACCGACCCGTGTTAGCAAATCTTGACCAGGAACTATGTTTGATAATATACATATAGCAGTGACACTTCCCAATGTCAATTACAAACTAACTTTGTAACTGTGTACTGCATTATATATTATCGGGCCTTTGTCTAATATATACATATCACTAAACCACATTTAGTTTCAATCTAATCGTAATCAGATCGAATACGTACATAAGAACAAGAGGTGCAACCATAAATAAGTAATATTATGGAATAAGGGGATGTTTGTATTCATGAATCAGACATAAATACGGCCCGGATTGGCGCTCTGAGCACCAACCCCAACATGTGAGCCATCAATTGACAATGATAGGCATGGAGAGTTAACTATGATTTATGGCTTTAAACCCATAGATAGTCAAATATGTACGAACTCGAAGGAAGAAGCCATCAGCATCAGGACTTTTAATAGGGAAAAGAGAAAAGAGTAATGTCTGTTAAGATACAATAATAAATGGTTAAAATAGTATGTACTTATAAAGTTTATTTAAGTAGAATAGCTTGAGAACCGAAGTACACAGGTCAAGGGAAAATGAAAGTTATGGTACTATAAAAATAAGGGATCTGTAAACATAATAGTGTAATAAAATTCTAAGGATATTTAAGAATTATTATTGTCATGACAAAAGGTATGAAGATAGATTCCAAATCAATGAAACTAAGATAGAAGATGACAAGTAATGAATATATAGTGTAAAGGAAAGTTTAAAGTACGAAGAAGAAGCTCATAAGGCCACGAACTTTGAAGAAGTACGTACAATATGACGAGAGTTTCTTAGAATTTTTAATAGTAATTCTCGAATAGAAAAGCAGAAAGAAAGGTAAGGAAGATAAGTATAGAAGAAAAAAATAAGATTCCTCGACCCAAGACGAATCCATGAGTTAGACTCTAGAAATGATTCGAGGACGAATCCTATTTAAGAGGGGAGAATTTGTAACGACCGAAAATCCCAACTACTGTTACATCATAGAAAGAGCGATTACAAAATATAAAACTTTGGTTAGACACATATGCACTCATGAAATGACTTTGGGAACAATCGTAAACTCCTCGAAATTCCAATACGAAATTGTACGAAGTTTCACTCTGGATAGCTCATGTTATTTCAGCCATAACTTTCTCATACAAACTCTAATTTTCATGAATTTTATATCGACGGAAATCTGAGATCGAGACCTACAATTTCCACGTTGAATATTTTTACAAATTCAAA
>SKCR01044397.1:0-47919 GCA_019454045.1 Zanthoxylum bungeanum
GACTTCATTCCTGAGGCTCTATTCCATTCCTTAGGTTGTCTGATGTCTAGGCTTATTCTCGAGGCTCTACTCCATTCCTGAAGTTTTTTGATGTTCGGACTTCATTCCCGATGTTATACTCTCTTCCCGAAATGTTTTTGTAATGCTTCGACCTCATTCCCAAAGTATGCACCCCATTCCAAGAACAGTCTGTTGTTTTGTCCTCATTGCGAAGGCTCTGCTCCATTCCCGAATTTGTTTATGATGCTTCGACCTTATTCTCGAAGTCTGCACCCCATTCCCGGAGTCGTTTGCTATTTTGTCTTCATTCCCGAGGCTATACTCCGTTCCCGAATTGGTTTCTTACAGCATTCTAAATCCATCTTCTTTTCTGATGATGGTGTTTTGATCTGTCTGATTTTGACATTTTGATTTGTCTGATGGCTTTCTTTCATCTGATTTTGGTACTTTAACTCCGTTCGGTGTCCCAAAACCTAACTGTGTGGTGGGAGTCACCTCTAGCCACCGTGTCCAGGCGGTCTTCACCCATAGTATTCTTTTTTATGAGGGTTTCACCCCAGTATTCCTTTTTAGGCGAGATTAGGCCCCAGTATTCTCTTTTAGGTGGACTTCATTCTTATTATTCTCTTTTAGGCGGACTTCACCCCCTATTTTTTGATTTCGGATGCTCCGTATATCGAAGGTTCTTGTAACATATCCCATTTCTTTGGATTTCCTTAAAAATAAATGTTGTTTGTATGTATGCATGTGTGCAAATGATCCCTAATTATGTACCCACTCTTCGGCTTGAGAAAGTGTGAAAGCCTCAATGTTCTTCTGCAGAGATATCATCAGGTTTCATCACAATTCTACATGGGCTGTTCTTTGGGGTTCTTAAATCATCGAATTCTTTTGTATCGAAATTCTTTTTTTTCTTCTCTCTCTATATTATTTATCATGCAATGAATCTTCGCATGATCTCATAAGATTTTTTTATCGAATTTCCATCTCTTTCTAAAGTGTGAGCATTGTCTATTCAAAATTCAGTTCTAACAAAGGTTTCACATTTCGAATGCTTCTCCGTGTATATGTGATTCTTTTACAAATAAGTGTTTACGACCCAGATTGGTTTGTGTTGTTGCTAAGTGTAGATTAGGGCAGACACTTTAGTTTATTTTATCATTTTCTCTGTCTAGATAAGCTAACACCTAATTAAGGACTAATAATATTACAAGATTTCTTAAAAAATTATTTCATGTGGGGCTTATTTTCATCCATAGCTTCCTTAAGTCATCAAATTACCTTTTGACGTAAAGACTTCACATTTGCGATGTGAGCCTCTAGTTACTCACTAATTTCACCAACTCAAGTTGTTTTTCATACTAAATATTTGAATTGTCATTTGATGCAAAAGTACTCGTGGGGTTCATTATGCTCCTGGTTACTAAACAATTCAAACAACAGAGTAGATTTTTATGGGACCCATTTCCTCTTTTTTCCTTTTCCTTCTTTTTCCATCTTTTTCTTTTTTCTCTTTTCCCTTTTTGCTTTTTGTTTGCATCAAGTCTTTAACTTTGTGTCATCTTAGACTTATGAGTGTCAAGTGATTTGACCATCTCCACTAGTTGTGCCCGCATAAATTTTTTCTAGGTGTGTTTTATAATTCTAAGTGCATGTCTTAGTGCGAAATTTTTAGATGGAATTCATCCAGTGATTTCAGAGTTTGAAGAATTATTTTAAGAATTTAGACATATTCATTTTTCAAGAGATGAAATATTCTTTAGAAAATGATTTTATTATCCTCGAATATTTAGAAAAAGTCATTACATGATGAGAAGAAAGATTCAAATGCAATCCGATGATTTAGAACCCGGTCACTGCATGGTAGAGGCTTTTTCAGGATCAAACATTTTGCCCACGTCAATCAAATTCTATTTACTTCTACTATTTCGTGTTTGACGCCTCCTTATTAAGGCATGGTAATACTTCTTTTCAAACCTGGATATTATACTGGCATCAGTAAGGGACCATTCCAAATCCAAAAGGGTTTAAGGTCAGACATTGAGAGGGGTGTAGTACGACATTAAATTATTTTATGTGTCTTATACTAGATGACATCTCATTTATTTTCTAGTTAGTCCCTTTGTGGAGCTATCCGTACTCTATATAGGCTGCGAGTCAAACAACATCGTGACATAGCGGTAAATCCCGCTTCACTCCTACAGATGGAAATTCTATTAGGGATAGAAAATCGACCCCCGAAAAAATACCTTGTATTCTTGTAATATTCATGGCAAGACTGAGGTGAACCATGCCTTTATTCTTTTTGCATACCCTTCAAACCCAATGGCATTGTATATCATGAAATTTCTTTCACTCAAGGTGGTGGACTGCTATGTGATGATATGAAGTATATGAAAGGCGTATCCATTGGTCGTTCGAACCATTGGGTGGGGAGACCTAGTTACTGACAACCTTTTCGCAAATGAGAGCCTAAGCCTGACCTTGGATAAGCCTAGATATAAGCCAACAATTATTTTCCCCTAGGAATAAACCTTCATATTTCTTGTTTTTGGGCCCTAACTGTTTGAAGTGGATTGATCCTCTTACCATGTGACGTAAACTTAGTGGGCTTTTTCAACTGGGTGAAGTTTGCATTCCAAGATAATTGGGTCAATTATTTCGAAATGTCTATGGGCCATTTTGTATGAAAATCTTGTTGGGCCTAGAGTATTTGGTAAAAGTTCAAATGGGCCAAAGCAAAAGGTATGCCTCGCCTTGGTCCACTTGGAAGTCCTTAAATATTTCATGGCCCATCCCCAATAACCATGATTACTGCATTTTCTATTCATCATCTTTAAACAAATGGACTGAATTTCCTATTCATCATTTTAAAAAATGGCACGATCCCTATATTAGGTTTAGTCATTTTTTAAATGGACGGCTTTTGTCTCTTAACAATGGAGAAGAACTGAAGTAGACAAGGTTTACCCTTTTAGCATAGCATAAAACGAGTTTGATTACCCTTGTTGGTGTACAACTTAAGCCAAACCTAGAGCAGATATTGACTTACCGTGTGTGCGGGAGAGATAAGGTTGGAAAGATGTATGTTGTGTGAATAAGCGTTGTATTTCATGCATTTCATACACCTCATGCATGCATACACCCCATGCATCACGCTAACACTTAGTGGATGAAGCCATCATTATGACGCGTTGGGTTAGAGATGAAGGTAAATTAGTCAAGAAATAGTTAGCGAATTCAGAAATAGCCAGCAGTGACTGTTCCCGTGTAGATTAGTTAGAAACAATCGTGAACATAATGGCAGAACAGTTACATAACTTAACCAATACTATTGCTAATCTGACAGCAATCCAAGTATAGCCCAATGGAAGAATTAGGGAATTCCATACTCTAGATGATGAAAAATACATGGCAGAATACGCTGCGGGAAAATGGAAAAGTCCCAGACCGAGGCCGAATTACCAAAGTCAAAGGAACAAATGGGGACAATGGCCCAAACAATGAAGGTCAAATATGAGGATTTGCAAGATTACAAATTAATGGCCTTTAAAAGCAGTTGCCCATCCAGTTTAGAATGCCTGAGATGGTGAAGTTCAATTAAAATAGAGACTCGAATGTCCATCAGTATGCGCCGTTGATGAGTTCTACTAGTTTATCCCAATGCCAAGTTTAGAAGATGTTTGAAATGTCACTTGAGGGTGCACATGTGGCATGGTACCATAGTTTAGAGAAGAAAGTAAGAGATGATTGGAGAGCCCTGGCTGAAGCCTTCCTAAATCAGTACCTCACAGACATGGAAATAGATTTGTCACTCTGTGACTTGGAGAACACCAAACAGAAGTCGGAAGAGAGATTCAAGGAAATCTTAGATATTTAGAGAAGCCAATATATTGAAGATGCAGACAAGGCCATCGAAACGGGACCATATCAAAATGATCATCAATGATACCAAGCCCTCCATCCACAATAAGATGAGGAGAATGACCTCTATGATGACAAGCTTTTGGTAGTTGAATGAGACTGTCAAGGATATAGAAGAAATGAAAGTGGAGTACAAGACGCTCTATGACCGAGTGCAATATAAAAATGAGTAATGAATAAGGCTAAAAAACAACAGAAGTGAACACCGTCTAGAAGCGACATTTCTCAAACTTATGAAGGTCATTGTCTAAGAGTTTAGCTAAGTGTGAGAAACAAAGCCTGTTGAAACCGTTAGATCTAAAGCTCATGCCAGACCCGTTGCCAAGCAACCTTGATCCAGCTTTGTTATGCACATTCCACCAGTTCTCATGGTATGAGACAGATAGAAGCACTGGCCTCAAGCATGAGATCCAGAATCTGATCGACGCTGGCAGAATACCAGATTTAGGAGAAACCTCGACCATTCAGTAGTCGGGTTCCAAATCATTGTATTTGCATGTTTTTCCTTTTGTCATGTGATGACTTCTTTTTTAATGTTCGATGATATAAATTTGGTTTCCAAGAAATATCTTGTCTCTCAGAAAATGAACGTGTCTAAATTCTTAAAATATTTCTTAAACTTTGAAATTACCGATTTAATTCCATCTAGAAAAATTGCGCACTAAGACTCGCACTTAGAATTGCAAAGCACACCTAAAAAGAATTTATACTGGCATAACTAGTAGGGATGGACAAAACACTTGACATTCATTTGATTCACTTCCAAAAGATAAGACATCATTAAGTTAAGGAGATGACGTAAAAGCAACAAAAAAAAAAAAGAAAGAAAAAAAAAGAAAAAAAATAATAAGAGAAAAAGAAAAAGGGTGAGCCATATGAAAAATATATTATGCTATTTGAGATGTTTAGTAACCAGGAGTATCATGAACCCCATGAGTACTTTTGTGTCAAACGACAGTTCAAATATTGAGTATAAAAATAACTTGATTTGGTGAAATTATTGAGTAACCAGAGGTTCGCATCATAAATGTTAAGTCTTTGCGTCAAAAGGTAATTTGACGACTGAAGGAAGTTAAGGATAAAGGTAAGCCTTATATGAAATAAAATATTTTTGATCCTTAATTAACTGTTAGCTTGACTAAGCTTGTCTAAGCAAAGAAATAGATATAATGAACTAAAGTGTCTACTCTAAATCTATGCTTAGCGTAAGCATAAACCAATGTGGGTAGCATGCAGTTCTTTATAAAAGAATTACACACACATAGATAAGCATTCGAAAGATGAAACATTTGTTATAATTGAATTTTGAATTTGGACAATGTTCATACTCTTAAAATAGATGGGATTTCAAAAAAAAAACATACGAAAAGTCATTGTATAATGGAAAAGAATTTGGAAAGCAAAATCGATAATTTGAGAATCCTGAGGGACAACCTGGACAAAAGTGAGCCAACACCTTACAACATCCTTGTAGAAAAGTGTCACGATTTCTACAAGCCAAAGAAATGGCATGCAACTAGGGATCATTTTCACACATGCATATATAAAATAACATTTCATTTGCTGGAAATGGAACAAAGCAAACGGATAAGAAGAACTTCAGAGAAATAGGGTATGCTGCGAGAGCCTCTAAGACACGGAGCATCCGACAGTCAGAAGGTTGAGACATGGGAGAAAATCCCACATAAAAGAGAATAATGGGGGTGAAGCCCGCCTAAAATATAATACTGGGGGAAGCGACTGCTTGAAATAGGATACCATAAACATATGGAAAAAAATTCCCATCAAACAGATCATAATATCAGAAGCATATGGAAGAAAATCACACTAAATAGATCAAAATTCCAGAAGTAGATGGAAGAAAAAGCCCATCAAATGGATCTAAATATCATAAGCGGATGGAAGAAAAGCCCATCAAACAGATCAAAATGCCACCAATATTAAAAGCACCTCAACAAAAATGATAGGAACTGTTAGAGACAAAGTTCAAAGCACCTCAACCAATTGAAGTATTGGGGGCCCGAGTGCCCATCAAAATTACAGCCGAGGTCGAAGCACCTCAACAGATCCAAACATCGAGGGCTCGAGCTCCCAAACAAGATTTCAGCCAAGGTCAAAACACTTCAATCGATTGAAGCATTTGAGGCCTGAGTGCCCATTTTGATCTCAATCGATCAAAACATTGGAGGCCCAAGTGCCTACTTTCAACTTAACCGATGGAAGCATCAGTGGCTCAAGTGCTCAATCAACTCAAAGACAATATCAAGGTATCTCACAATTGATCGAGGCATCGAGGGACCTGAGGGTCCGGATGGATCAAAATGCCATCAACTCAAAGATGGGATCGAGGCATCTCACAACCGATAGAGGCCTCGAGGGACCTGAGAGTCCAGATGGATCAAAATGCCATCAACTCAAAGATGGGATCGAGGCATCTCACAACCGATAGATGCCTCGGGAGACCTGAGAGTCCAGATGGATCAAAATTCCATCAACTCAAAGATATGATTGATGTCTCTCACAACCGATCGAGACGTCGGGGGACCTGAGGGTTCAGATAGATCAAAATTCCATCAACTCAAAGATATGATTGATGCATCTCATAAACGATCGAGACATCGGGGGACCTGTTGATGAGGCCGAGGATGCAGCCCATGATGGACACGGACGGACCACCACTGTGGATATTCCAGAAGGTCCAATCACAAGGTCTCGAGCTAAGAAGATCCAAGAAGCAATGCATTGATTCATATATAAGATTATTTCTAACTATTCTCGCACCTCTACTACATTAACTATGGGCTTGAAACTGGATGAACCCATGATGGTGAACCTTATTCAGGTCATGGAGCAACGAGATACTTAGGCCTATTTTATTATAGTCATTTGATAATTATTATTCTTTTATTTATGGCTTGACATTTGTTTTAATTCGGCCCTTTTATTTATGTTTGAGCGTTTCACTTTAGATTATTAGATTATTATTTTATGTTTGGGAATTAGGTTAAACGTGCAATGGTTTGCACATGAGGATAACTTAGGTTAGTTTTAGGCTACACGCCTGTTGGCGTGGGGGTAGTTTCATCTTTTGTCTTTTTTAGGTTAGGGTTTTTGGTTGAAGCCTCCTCATAAAAGGCTAAATTTTGGTTCTGATTTCATTAAATATTCTTGAATAAAACTATATTAATTCGTGAACTTTGAGAAACCCTCAATTTGTTCTCATTGGTTTTGGCTTATCAAAGGTTTGCTAATCTATTGTGGCGCCCCATTAGCATTCTAGGTTTCTGTTGGTTGTTCTTCAAAGGTTTAGAGTTTTTATCCCAACTGTCTTGGATTTCTTGGGAACGGTTTCAGTCTTGTGTGGGTTTGCTTGGCTTGTCTTGGGCAGGTTCTCATAACCTGTGTTGGAATTGGTGCTTAAAACGCCCATCCGAATAATGTATTATACATTATATTTTATTATTTATTAATAAAATAACTACTTTTTCATTGTAACTTTGTCAATGGTAATTATTATATCATAATGCATATTAGATTGATATATAAATATGCTGATAATGACATCGACCTTAGAATAGTAATGTAACAATACTAAACACTGGGTGGTTCGACATTGTGATAGTATTACTATTATAAACTAATCTTAAAGTAAATATTCATAGTCGTTGGTTTTGGAATACGGTCGAATTCCTGTAACCTAAAAGACTAGCACATATTGTATATTGGAATTAGAGTTCCAATGGTTTAACCTGATGTACCATGAGTAAGAGAAGCTAGTATAGACATGTGGGTATTCGTTGGAGTGAATACTGAATGACTCATAAGTGATTCCTAATAGTTGGAATTACACACCACTGACAATAAGAATCTCCTCGAGTCGAGTAGCATATGTGATCCTTTGACTATAGGATAACATTGATTTTGTGTGTGATCCTCCACATTTTTTATGCCATTTATGTCAGAGACTTTTCATGGTCTGACCATAAGATGTTCGTTGGGTGTGGGCCGATGCACTCTTTAATCATGTGCGTATAAAATAGGATCTGTCGACCCATATATACCATAAGGGGTTTAAGATTTAGCCAAAGTCGATCACTTATGGTGGATCGCATATATAAGAAATTGTGTTCTGATTAGTTATAAAGAGTTGTGGATATGTCGACTGACCGGCGTAAACACACACGTATAACGCAAGCGCACGTATCGTTCAAGTAGTATAAAAATATCGATCCCACGAGGACTTAATTCCTACTGTTGTTATTAATTATTGAATCTATTTATTTACAAATATCTAATTAAAGGGAGAATGGAATTGATTGCTTGATTGATTTGATTGATTGAAGATTTGCTAAATAAATAAATAAAAAGACAAAAGAAAATACTAAGGAAAATAACAGGTAAAAAGATATAAGGTTGTGAATTCTTTTAATATCATTTAAAAGATGAAGTGATTATTTTATGTTTGTGTAATAAATCAGTTTACTAACCTGGAACACTAAATTATGTAAAAGCCTCTTCCGATGGTCAACTACAAATACCCAGTATAACCCAATTGAACCATATTCCTATGTCAACCACATTACCTGGATTCATTAAGTCTAAGTTCCAATTATGATTACCCCCGCCCGACAGGTATATTCCTATCCTGTAAGGAAATCTATTAAAGGGTTATCTATCCTCAAGGAAGATCGTGGGCTATTAAGTCTAAGGCTGAAACCTAAAATCCCTATGTCTAGTTCATTTTAGATTTACCATATCAATCTTATTGGTGATCAGACAATAAAAAGCATTAATCTTAAGACTTAATAAGTAAACTTATAAATTACCCAAACTATAAAATAATCCCTTATAAACTAGTGATATTAAAAGTCATCACAACCCTTAAATAACTAACACATAACTAGGGCTAATAAAAACATAAAAATAAAAGACATAAAATAAAAATACTGAAAAGTAAAATAAAATAAAATGTTAAGGTAAAAGGAATTAATTCTACTACTACTTATTTAGATATCTCCCATTAAAATAATATAAAAACTTGTGATTATTACCAGCCATAAAGGCGGAACCAAAATAACCAGCCATAAAGGCGGAACCAAAATAACCAGCCATAAAGGCGGAACCAAAATAACCAGCCATAAAGGCGGAATATATGTTTTATTACCCACCGACCAATCTGGCGGTATCCTGATTAAATCCAATTTAAATAGTAAATATATTATTTTAAGGGAGATTAATCTAAATAGTAATAGTAAAAGAAATTACCTTTTACCCGAACATAAGGAAATTACCTCATCACGGTAAATAGTAAAAACTGTAAAAAGTAAATAGTAAATAGTAAAAACTGTAAAAGAAAGTAAAAAGTAAAAATTAAATTACTATTATTACAAAAAGTAATTAAAAATTATTTACAAAAGTAAAAAAAATAAAAACTTAAAGACTTTAGAGAGAGAAACTCTCTCTTTAGGAAGATTTGAAGAGAGAGGACTGGACAACAATTTCTGAAATCGGGTGCTGAATTTATAGGCGCGGGTAAGGGGTGAGCGTCGCGACGCTGGGTGCGCGTCGCGCCGCGCGCTACAGTGACACGTGTCACGCGCTGGTTGGTTGACTCAGATTTGATCCGTTGACTTGGCACTGTTCATGACGTCATCGCTTACGTCATGGTGATGAGGTGGAAGGTGACGTGGCGACACGTGGGGCGGCGGCCATCCGACGAATGAGATGTGGACACGTGGCGCTCTGTGATTGGCTGATGATGACGTGGCACGTTGACTCGGTTGACTTGCTGACGTGGCTGCTGATGTGGACGATGATGTGGCGACACGTGGCATGACACGTGAGGCGGTGGCCGTCCAAGCAATGAGATCTTGACACGTGGCACGGCGTACGTTAGCATCTCCGTTGTGATGGTGACACGTGGCAGGCGCATGTTAGCAAAGTCAAACTTTTCAACTTGTTGACCCGTTGACCACGGCGCATTTTAGCATCTCCGGTGCACGCTGGGAGTCGCGACGCCAAGGCATTGCGCGGCGCGACGCGCTGAAGACTGAAATATTCCAGTTGGTGCATTTTTGTCCGGATTTGCCCCAAATTGCCTCCAGTGCTGTCCAAACTTTATTTATCTGCAAAATAACAACAAAACACATCAAAACGTTCATAAAACTCGAGAAACAATACAAAACATTAGGTCAAATGAGTGGGAAATAGTGGTATAAATACCACTCATCATCGACATGAGATGTGCGCCTCGGAAACTTGACAGTATAATTTATGTTTCCTAAGCATAACTCGGATAGCCTATGATGGAAGGATTGTTAAACGTATGTGATGACCTCGAATTTTATAGTTCAAAAAGGTCATTCGTGTTCTTCGCAAATTCGGAGGTGGTCGAATTGCGTAATATAAGCTAGACTTATATTACGAACGTGTCTGGACTTAGAGAGTTTCACAATATGAAATGTACTTATTGAGTACTTGGGTAGCCGATAATGTTTAGGTATCCATGTGAGTAAGTCACGATTCTTAAGAATTTGGCCAAAGTCGATCACTTAGGATTGATCGCATATATCAGAAATGGTGTTCTGATTAGTTGTAAAGAATCGTGGACATATCGACATGAGATGTGTATCTCGGAAACTTGACGGTGTAATCTATGTTTCCTAAACACAACTCGGATAGCCTACGACGGAGAGATTGTTAATCATATGTTATGACCTCAACTTGTATAGTTTAGAAAGGTAGCTCGTGTTCTTCGCGAATTCGGAGGTGGCTGAATTGCGTACATATAAGCTAAACTTATATTACGAATGTGTCTGGACTTATAGAGTCTCACAATATGAAATGTACTCGTTGAACACTTGGGTAGCTGATAATGTTTGATAATAAATAATATTTGATATTATAATTATCAATTAAAATAATTAAGTGTTATTGGATAACATTAATTATTTAATTTGACCAAATTGGATTAATCCAAAATCACACAAGAGCTTTGTTGTAATTTCATAAATATCTCTACCATTTGAGGATATTTTAGTAATTATAAATATGTAATAATAGGTGTATCTGGCTTGACTTAATTGGATTAAATCAAAGTGGTAGACATTGAACTAATCCATTGATTAATCTTTATCTTGATTTAATTGGATTAAATCAAAATGGTATACAAAAGTGATTAGTCACACATAATTATACATATTTGGACAAATTGGATTAAGCCCACCTAAAAGTTGATTAAGATTTTTATTAATTAAAAATTACATAAGTTTTGCGATAAAAGGAAAGCTTGAGCAAGTTTTTAATTAAGCTTGAGAAAGCTAAAACAAGAAAGAAATAGAGATATTAGCCTAAATAAAAGAAGTGTTTAGAGATGCTTTGGAAGTTCTTTACAACATTTCAACAATGAAAAAAAGATTGGATCTTGGAACCAACCTTGCTAGGTTTGGGAATTCTTTACAAAAACAAGGAGAAGAAGATTGGATCTTGAAACCAAGCTTGCTAGCTTTGGAAGTTCTCCATGTCATTTCAACAAGGAGAATACGATTGAATCTTGGAATCAAGCTTGCTAGGTAAGTTTGATTTTATCCAAAGCTATATTTTCATTAGTTAGTTATCATTAGTGAGACATATAATGATGAATTATGTATTGGATACATAATAACATAGCTTGTTGTTTAAATTAGGCTAATTAATTACGGATGCTTTGGAATTATAAACACAATATGCTTGTAATTGGGTCAGAATGTTCATGTTGGACGTGGAACATAAAATTATAGTTTTTGGAACTTTAGATGATAGTTTGGAGCTATAGCTACCATTCTAGAATCACTTGACCACCTTTGAGTGACCTAGAATTGTTCATGAGTCACTTTATTATGGGATTCTATTTTGGTTTATGTTTTGATTCAAAGAATGCATATATGTATTTAGAATACATGTATATGTGTTGTAAAACATGTGTTGATGTTAGTTTTGATGTTAAAATTGGATTTTAGGTGTATTGAAGTGTTTGGAGAAAATTGGAAGTGTTTATAATTGGATTAAAGGCAAAAATGCTCTCTGTCAATATTTTATATAGGATAGCGTCGCGACCTGAGCTCAGAGCTTCAAAACTCGCGACGCTCACCCTTGTATGTCACAATGCTGAGAATTTGCAGATCAGGCTTTGCGACTCCCAAGCCCGATCGTCGCGACACGCTGACAGCTACGGCCAATGAGCGTTGAAACTTCATTTTCTCCAGTCCGGAGTTTCCAGACTTCGATTTGGTCCCCGTTTTTTCCTACGGACTCATAACGAAATATAGTATTCTATAAAATAATTTTCAAATACACATATCCTTGATATCAATGGGTTAGACCCACTTCCGCTACACAGGGCACAAATCTGACCTTAGGGGTCCCACATCCGCCCCAACAACCTGAGGGTCCAGATGGATCAAAATTCCCTCAACTCAAGGATGGGATCGAGGTATCTCGCAACTGATTGAAGCATCAAGGGACTCGAGGGTCCATCAAAATTATTCCCAAATGGATCAAAACACCATCAGATGAATCAGAATTAATGATGATTTTTTGAGTGCACCAAAATGCCACTCGAGTTGATAACACCCTAGGGGGATGAAAACGCCATCAGCTAAATCAAATTGTAAAAGAAATTCTCTAGAGAATCAAAATATCACTCGAACAACCCAACAACCGATTGAAGCATCAGAGGGACTGAGGGGCCATTAACCAACAATCAGACTGCAACCAATGCTAGGTAAGTTTGACAGTGCTCGATAAACCAGGTAAGTAAAAATGTATGCATGACTTTGATAGACTTGTCATTGTCACACACTACACAATCCTACCAAAGTGGGGGCGACTATAAAAAATGTATTTTTTCATGGCCCGATGATGAGTCTCTTATGGGAACATTGTCTGCAAAGTTTGGAAAAGTAGAAGGTTTAATGCTGGAAGGGGGAAGAAATCCCAGAAAATTCCAAAAGAGACATCTAAATCCAGGCCGGATGTCACTTATGTTCACCCAGACTTAGCCACCCAACCCAAGCCGGATTTCACCTATGTCCGGCCAGACTTAGCCATCAAATCCACCCATGTATGACTTAAGTCGGGCTGGATATGTATCAAGTTTTCAGATTTACAGAGGGATTCGATATCATATTTCTTTCTTAATCAATTTCCATAACTATTCATTTCCTTTTCAATTGATTTCCTTAACATATGAGATTATTTCCATTGACTACAACACTAATATTATAAAAGAGGAACCGATGCCAAACAAAAAGGGACATAGGACATAGGAAAAACAACAAATAAAGAAAGAGGGCTAAACACAAAACTCAACCAAAATACAGTAACCCAAAATTTCCCCTTCCAGAAATCTAATTAAATCTTCAGAGGTGTTCTCGAAGCCAAGTTATGTTTAAGGTATAACCTGAGGGCCCCCAAACCTTTACTTTCGTGTTTTTAGTTTACTGTACTGTACGAATATTATGTATGTCCGACCGGACATACATCGGTCATAAAGAGATTTCATATATATATCTGGCTACATCCAACCGTATATTTTCCAGTGGTATATCATATGGAAACCCGAACATAAATTTCATAGCCGATTTTGAATGAACAATAGTATGGTCTGTACTCGGGATACAACTTCACGTATCATTGGGAAATAATTATACGTGTCGCTCTTGTAGAATTCACTTTTGTTATTACTATGTTATTTCTAACTCGTATGATCCTGCATTTTTATTGATCTATTCACATAGAATATCCGGCCAAACTACACTAAGTGCAGTCGGACATTAATTGCATAAACTTCTTTTGTCCAACCTGTCTTAATTCCTATTTTATTAATGCTTGATAATTTCTGGACATTTTATAATTTTATAATTTATTCCTTTATCGTTTTTTTATTATGATTGTGTCGTGTATGCTATATAAACTATTGTTGTGTGATACTGTATTTTAAGGCTTAGATATTATAATACTTCTTCTCAAACCTGGATATTATACTGACATCAGTAAGTGACCATTCCGAACCCAAATAGGTTTAAGTTCAGACCTTGCGAGGGGTGTAGTGCGGTCTAAAATCATTTCCAATGTCTTAAACTAGGGGTGACTCATTTATTCTCTGGTTTGTCCCCTCGTGGGGCTATCCGTACTATTTACGGGATGCGAGTCAGTCGTGGTCTTCGAAGTCATGGGCATACCGGTTAACTGCACTTCGCTCCTGCATTTAGGCCTTATTAAAAATGCTTAAAGCACATATTAAAAGGAAATGTTGGCCGAGGTATATATTATGAAGGTATGGATGCCATATTTATTGGGCCGAAAGTTCATAATAGTCACATATCAAAAGGTTTTGAGACATTTATTGGAGAAAAAAATTTTGACTTCAGAACAACAGAATTTCATGGTGAAGTTTCTTGGGTTCATGTATGATATAGTTTATCAGCTAGAAAATGAAAATAAGGTAGTCGATGTTTTATCTAAGAATGAGGGTGGGATGATGTTATCGATTATGTATGAGGAGGATGATCAGGGCTTGGTGACTTTTAGTGGGACCGGATAGAGGAATTGAGAAAAACTAAATGAGGCAATGAAGCTTGATGTCAGAGTTCAGGAAATCTATAGAATGTTATAGAACTAAGAATATGGGTTCAGTAGGTCATAGTTAAATAGTTTCAATACTACAAGATTTATGTGTACCAAGCCTGAGAGAGGATATCTTTGCTCATTTTCATAATAGTAAGGAAGAAGGTGTTAGGGCAAATGTAGCGAAATCGCACTGGTGGCGAAATCGATTTTAAAATATTTTTAATCATGATAAATTAACCAGTATCATATACCTCTAATTTATCCATATTTTCCATAATCATTAATTAATATCAAATATTGGGAGTAATTAAAAATAAAAATTCGGGATAAAATTTTCGAAAATACTTTCCGCGATTACACATTAATCAGTGTGTCAGTTTATCAAATCTACCGACTAGGATAATCGGACAATCGGATCAGCAGTAAAACCAATCAGCCCACTGCTAAAGTGATTCATTCACTGTAGCAATAGCTGATTACTATAATTTTAGTAAATTATTATTTTGCCTCTAGTGTAGATTTTACCAAAAATTCCCAAACTCTTCCGAAACTATTCTAAAAATTTCAAAAAAATTCGACACATCGTACACATTATTGCAGTAATTTCAGTAATGTAGAAGTAGTCAAATAATCATAATTTCAATACATTATGATTTTTCCCCTAATACTAAATTCTGAGAATTGTTTCCACGCATTAAGCCATAATTGAATTAATTACACAATTGATCAAATTAGTCACTTAATAAATTCAAAAACATGCAAATCCAAGTCCCTAATAATCAATTGAGAGTCAACTACCATAAAACAACTCAAGAGTAATTTTGGGTCACCAAGGAGTGGCTTAAGCAACTCTAGAGTAGGAATTTATGTCTAACATTGACCAAATTATATTTAATTAATCAATTTAATTATACAACTGCGATAAGTCTATCTTATTAAGGTTTCTTAATTTCTCCAGTTTAGGTTTTGGTTGCTTTCAATTATTCTTCTGCCTTATCTAATTTCGGTGAATTTATTAAATCTTAAAAAATCTTAATTTTGCTCTCTCTCAAATGAAAAAATTCAATAGAAAAAATTTCAAACCATAATAATTCTCTAATGGCCAAAAGAATATTTATATAGGGGAAGGGTATTTTGGTCATTTTGATAACTTTATTAATGTCCAAAAATAATGTCAGAAATGTATTTTTATTATTTTGCCAAGATTCAAGCTAATTTTATAAGCTTGGAATATTTCATGAATATTCTAAAATAAATAATTATTAAATTAATTAACTTTTAATTAATTAAATAATTATTTATAGAAAAGTGTCAAAATTCAATTGGGTTTAATATGTTTCTAATCAAATTATGTATCATATACATATATGTTTGAGTTAGTGCTTGGAGCGCCAATACAAGTAATATATTGTACATTATATTTTATTATTTACTAATTAAAAAACTACATTTTCATTTCAAACCTTATTAATGGTAATGTCATTATGCATATTAGATTGATATATAAATATCTTGAGAATGACATCGACCTTAGAATAGTCATGTAGTAATACTGGACACCTTGGGTGGTCCGGCATTGGGATAATATTATAATTATAAACTATTCTTAAAGAAAATATTCATAGTCGTTGGTTTTGGAATACGGTCGAATTCCTATAACCTAAAAGACTAGCACATATCATATATTGGAATTGGAGTTCCAATGATTTAACACAATGTACCATGACCAAAAAAATCATATAGACATGTGGGTATTTGTTGCAGTGAATATGGAATTACCCACAAGTGATTCCTAATATTTGTAAGTACACGCCACCGTCAAAAGGAATCTCCTCGAGTCGAGTAGCATATGTGATCCTTTGACTATAGGATATCATTGATTTTGTGTGTGATCCTCCACACTTTGATGCCATATATTTCATAGACTTTTTATGGTCTAACTGTTAGATGTTCGTTGGGTGTGGACCAATGTACTCGTTAATCAAGTGCGTATCATGATAAGATTTGTAGGCATGTATGTGTATCATAAGAGATTTAGGTATCCATGTGAGTAATTCACGATTCTTAAGAATCTGGCCAAAGTTGATCACCTATGATGGATCGTATATATCATAATGATGTTCTGATTAGTTGTAAAGAATTGTGGACATGTCGACGTGAGATGTGAGCCTCAGAAACTTGACAGTGTAATCTATGTTTCCTAAACACAACTCGGATGGCCTACGACGGAGAGATTGTTAATCATATGTTATGACCTCAACTTGTATAGTTTAGAAAGGTAGCTCGTGTTCTTCGCGAATTCGGAGGTGGCTGAATTGCGTACATATAAGCTAAACTTATATTACGGATGTGTCTGGACTTATAGAGTCTCACAATATGAAATGTACTCGTTAGCACTTGGGTAGCCGATAATGTTTAATAATAAATACTATTTGATATTATAATGATCAATTAAAATAATTAAGTGTTATTGGATAACATTAATTATTTACTTTGATTAAATTGGACTAATCCAAAATCACACAAGGGCTTTGTTGTAATTTCATAAATATCTCTACCATTGGAGGATATTTTGGTAATTATAAATATGTAATAATATGTATATTTAGCTTGATTTAATTGGATTAAATCAAAATGGTAGACATTGAACTAATTCATTGATTAATCTTTATCTTGATTTAATTGGATTAAATCAAAGTGGTAGACAAAGGTGATTAGTCATATCTAATTATACATATTTGGACAAATTGGATTAAGCCCACCTAAAGGTTGATTAAGACTTTTATTAATTAAAAATTGCATAAGTTTTGCTATAAAAGGAAAGCATTAGCAAGTTTTTAATCAAGCTTTAGCATAAGAAAGTTAAGCTTGTGAAAGCTAAAACAAACAAGATTTAGAAATATTAGCATAAGTAAAAGAAGTGTTTAGAGAAGTTTTGGAAGTTCTCTACAATATTTCTACTAGGAGAAATCAGATTGGATCTTGGAATCAAGTTTGCTAACTTTGGAAGTTCTCTGCAGCATTTCAATAAGGAGAAGAAGATTGGATATAGGTATCAAGCTTCCGAGGTAAGTTTGATCTTCTCTAAAACTATGTTTTTATTACTGAGTTATCATTAGTGAAATATATATTGATGTATTATGTATTGGATACATAATAACACAGCTTGATATTGAAATTAGAATAATAAATTTATGTATGGATGTTTTGGAAGAATAAACACAATATGCTTGTGATTGAGTCAAAATGTTCATGTTGGACATGAAACATAAAATTAGAGTTTGGGACTCTAGATGAAAGCTTGGAGCTATGACTACCATTTTAGAGTCATTTAACCACCTTTGAGTGACCTACAATTGTTCATGAGTCACTTCGTTGTGGGATTCTAATTTGGTTTGTGTTATGAATTTAAATTTATGTATGTTCGTATTTAGAATAAATTTATATTTTTGTAAAAAAAAAATATTTGATATTTTGAAAAACATGAATTTGTTCTATAAGATGTGTTGATATTGGTTTTGATGTTAAAAAATAAATTTTGGGTGTTTGGAATTATTTTTGGAAAATATGAAAATATATTGGTTATATATGTTAACATGTATCAGCTCTCTGGAAGTTTTCCAGAGAGCTGATACATTCAAAGGCAATGTATAACTTGTGCTACAATGCGCGGACACTGTAGCGAACAGTGCACGCGCGTGTTGTTGGAGTTGGTGCTTGAAGCGCCAATCCGAATAATGTATTTTATTATTTATTAATAGAATAACTATTTTTTCATTACAACCTTGTTAATGGTGATTATTATGTCATAATACATATTAGATTGATATATAGATATGCTGAGAATGACATCGACCTTAGAATAGTCATGTAGTAATACTGGACACTAGGTGATCCGACTTTGGGATAGTATTACTATTATAAATTATTCTTAAAGTAAATATTCATAGTCGTTGGTTTTAGAATACGGTCGAATTCCTATAACCTATGAGACTAGCACATGTTATTTATTGGAATTGGAGTTCCAATGGCTTAACCCAATGTACCATGAGCAAGGTAAGCTCGTATAGACATGTGGGTATTCGTTAGAGTGAATACTGAATGACTCACATGTGATTCCTAATAGTTGGAAGAACACAACACCATCAATAGGAATGTCCTCGAGTCGAGTAGCATATGTGATCCTTTGACTATAGGATAACATTGATTTTTGTGTGTGATCCTCCAAACTTTGATGTCATATATGTTAGAGACATTTCATGGTCTGACCACTAGATATTCGTTGGGTGTAGACCGATACACCTGTTAATGAAATGCGTATCAAGATAGGATCTGTCGGCCCGTATGTGTACCATAATAGATTACGGTATCCATGAGAGTAAGTCACGATTCTTAAGACTTTGGATAAATCCGATCACCTAGGGTGGATCGCATATATTAGAGCCCACCTAAATTTGATTACAACTTTTATTAATTAAAAATTGCCTAAGTTTTGTTATAAATAGCAAGCTTTATGAATATTTTAATTAAGCTTGAGAAAGCTAAATACAAGCAAGAATTAGAGAAATTAGCCTAAGTTATAGAAGTGTTTAGAGAAGCTTTGTGAGGTCTCTACAACCTTTCATCTAGGAGAAATGAATATTGGATCTTGGGGTGAAGCTTGCTAGCATTTGAATCAAGATTGGATCTTGGAGTCAAGCTTGCTAATCCTTGGAAGTTCTCCAAATATTTCAACAGGGAGAAGTAGATTGGATCTTTGAATCAACCTTGCTAGGTAAGTTTGATCTTCTCTAAAATCTATATTTTTCATTAGTGAGACATATAGTGTTGAATTATGTATTAGATACATAATGTTGAAATTAGGCTAATTAATTATTTTAGGATGCTCTGGAAATCTAAACACAATATGTTTGTAATTGGGTCAAAATATTTATGTTAGACATGAACATAAAATTAGAGGTTGGAACTCTAGATAATAACTTAGAGCTAAGGCTACCATTCTAGAATCACTTGACCACATTTGGGTGAATTAGAATTATTCACGAGTCACTTCATTGTGGGATTCTAATTTGATTTGTGTTTTGTATTCAAAATTTACGCAAGTGTGTATTTAGAATAAATTTATGTTTTTGTAAAAATATTAGATATTTTTGAAAATTTTAATTTTTGTTCTATAACATGTGTTAATGTTGGTTTTGATGTTAAAATTAATTTTGAGTGTTTTGAGAGTGTTTAGGGAATGTTGAAAGGATTTAGGGTAGAAGACTCTATTCCTTTCAACTCTCTGTTTCCAGAGAGCTGAAAGAGTTTAAAATAAATAAATAAAAAATAAAAAATTATGTTTGCATGCACAGTGAACGCGTCGTGCATGTGTGCGATGAATTTTGTTTTTCTCCGTTTTTGAGTTTCCGAACTCCGATTCAACCTTGGTTTTTTCCTATACACTCGTAATGGAATATAATATTTCATTAAATATTTAAAATTACACTCATATCTGATATCCACGGGTTAAACCCACTTCCGCTGCGCGGGGCTCCGATCCGACCTTAGGAGTTCCACATCCACCCCAACATACATGTGATTAAATAGTAACCAATGCTTCCAAATACATGTGATTGATCGATGCTTCCAAGTGCATGTGATTATATAGGAAGCCATGTTTGTGAGTGAATATGAAGTCATGCATGTGATGATATAGGAACTTGACTTCCCTTCCTATAAATATGAGCATTTGCTCATTGAGATAATCAATCAATTAAGTTTGATTAAGAGCATCTATATAAGAAGTAAGTTATGAAATTGTGTTGTGAAATACTTAGATTTATTTCAACGTGTTTGTGAATAAATCTTGAACTAATAATACAGGTATGGTTAGATCTTAAGTTGACCATTCATGGATTTGTTCCATAATAATTTAAGTAAGAAATTCCTTACAACAAAAACACAAACCGAAAGTGCAGCCGGAGTATGAGCCAACATTCCAATAGTAATCTTGCACTTCTTAATCACTTTTGCTGGACTTCCTCCAACTGTAGCACCATGTTCCACCAGTTCATCACACTGCATGTACCAAAAACAATATTAAAAATCAATATTTTTACTGCATAACACTATAATCTTGAACCCCAACAGTTAACTGAATATCAAATATTTGACGAACAAAATAAACATGCAATACCTTATATAGATTCATGTTCCATACAGTAAATTAATTTGAATCCATTTCTCAATAAGTTCATAAAAATGGCATTGCCTATAATTCCCAAACCCAGAAACACCACTTCCTTTTTTCTTGTTTCTGCCATATCTTCTTCTATATTCTCAAAAAAAATATTATTTTCAGATCTTCTTCCCCGATCTCAGCAGCAGAGTCCAAACTTATAGTAAGCTAGAATCCTTAATCCTTATGCGATCAATATCATTGTCATTTTTTTAGAAACAAATCAAATATGTAAATACTCAAATCAAAATATTATTAGTTCAAACTGCATAGTCATCATCATCGATTGCATCAACTTGAATGCTTCAGGTCCATTCCCTTTGATTGGCAGTAAACTGATTTACAGAAAATATTTTCCACATTTTACAGTGTTTGGGACACTTACGGAAAATTTGATCAATGTAAAATATTTTTTGGTGAATGAAAAAGCTAAGTCATTTTCCGGAAAATGACTTGCCGTTACGAGGTGTGAAGTGGGAGAGAAGGCAAAAGAAGGGAAATTGGCCATATTAAAATTACATTTTAGGGAGGTCCGTTTGATGTCCAAAAACTACACCCGTTAGATTTACTTGATACATTTCTCCTTGAGTGATTTAT
Organism: Zanthoxylum bungeanum; assembly: GCA_019454045.1. Classification (NCBI taxonomy): domain Eukaryota; kingdom Viridiplantae; phylum Streptophyta; class Magnoliopsida; order Sapindales; family Rutaceae; genus Zanthoxylum; species Zanthoxylum bungeanum. The sequence continues at coordinate 21,350 of SKCR01044397.1, forward strand.
ATGAATCATTAATCTTCGGTAGGAAGATTTTTTTTTTCTTTGTCCAAAATTTTCATATCTCACTATAAGAAATGACAAAATTCATACTTGGCATGGATCCAGGTCTTGATATATTTTGGTGGATCCAAATCCTTATTTAGATCCGGGAAAAAAAAACATTCGGATCAGTATAGATCTGGATGCATGTATAATCAATCTAGTTCTAGGTATACTCGGACTGGATCCGAAAATCCATATTTTTTAAATCAGTTTTCAATTATATTTGTATAATATTATAGACTCGAGTCTCGAAATTCCAGAAATTCGGATTTTTTTCTTTTTCCAATTATATTTATATGAAATTGATAAAATTATGAACGTGGGTCCCATAATTTTGGACCGGCATAGATCTGAATATGGATTTCGGTAAAATCCAGACTGGATCCAGAAATCCAGATTTTTTAATATTTTTTCAAATATATTTATATGAAACTAATAAAATTATGTACATGATGTTGTAATTCTTCAAAATTTGTTCATTAAATAGGATATGTATATGTATATCATTGAGATTGTCAAGGGGTGTATGAGAGGTTGCAATCCTTGAGGGTTGCAACCCACCCCAAGGGGTGCCCTATTGGCACCCCTTCATGCCTTATAAAAGAAGGCTTTTATTCCAAATGTGAGATACAGAAAATATACAACAAAAATATCTGATTTTAAGGCTGTGTGTTTTCTTTTGTTTTGAGAGAGATCCACCATTTTCTGAGTTCGCATACTTGTTAAGGAGTGCTCCTTAAACAAGAAGTATCCAAGTTATCCTGGGAGAACGTTGGCAATTCGAATCCGTAGAGCACCTGTGACGGGGCCAATAAGTTCTTAAGGACAGAGATCTTCTCGACTTGGGTTGTTTCTGTAATCTCAATTTCCAGGTTTGTCTTCAAGTTTTCTGGTTTTAGGGTTTTGCATCTAGATCTACTTTTGGTAGTTTGATCTGTTTGATTTGCATGTTTATTGCTGTTTAATGACACTAATTTTATCAACAATCTTAAGAACTTATTGCTCTAGTGTTATTAGGTAGTAATTCGCATGTTAGAGTTTGTATATTTTCTAAAAATACGAACTGTGCATGAAAAAACCGTAGGGCGTTCGAACGCCCGACGCACGCGAAGGCAAAAATCTGAAAATTCGTAAGAACGTTCGAACGCGTCTTCAAACGCAACTCGAACGCAAGCCTTCTGCCTAGAATGTTCGACGCGTCCTGAACGCTATACGAACGTGAACTCTCTGGAATCATTCCGTTCGAACGCGTTCTCGAACGCTATACGAACGTGAACTCTCTGGAAATATTCCGTTCGAACGCGTTATCAAACGCTACACGAACGTGAACTCTCTGGAAACACTTTGTTCGAACGCGTTATCAAACGCAACACGAACGCGCACACACTGGACAGTCTCGTTCGAACGTAGATACGAACGTGACACTAACGATTTTGTCCTGGAAGTATCATAAATTGCAAACTTTAATTAATATTAACTTGGTTAGTCATATACTGTAAACACATTAATCTTGGTAGTATAGATTTAAGTTATTATTAAGTTGTTCAATTATCACAAGCATACACATAGTGATAAAGTTGAAATTGATTGGTTGTTCCATAATTGGTTGAGAATTTAAAGTGTAATTTTACACAAGTAATTCCATCCAATCTTGATTGACATATATATCTACACTTATCGTATTAATTGTGCTATTGGAAAAGTGTAAATCTGGGTTGTGAATTGCTAAAAGATCCTATTGGAAAAAGTGTTCGAAGAATATTCGTTCATTCAATTTCCCTTAAGTATCTTTAGTTGAAATTCAAGGACTTGTGTTTATTGGAACTTTCATCCATTAGAACAACAAGTGACTACCTAGTACATCACTTTAAACAAGATCATTCGTTGATCATTGTGCAATTTGTCTTTCGTAGACTGATTGAACCTTGTTGATTTCCAGTTACAAATGGCTAGCGGAAATATCACGGTACCGCCTCTCACGGAGAAAAGCCGGAGAAATTTGGTAGGGAAAATTTCAAACAGTGGCAGAGACAAATGTTGTTCTACCTACAACTCTCCAGTTGGCTAAATTCCTCAAAGATCCTCCGGGTCCTGTGGAGGGTGAATCTGAATTGGCCAAGGAAGAGCGAGAACAGACTTGGATGTCTGGAGACTTCTAATGCAAGAACTACCTTTTGGGTGGTCTTGACAATATCCTGTACAATGTGTACCAAGGCATGACTTCTGCGAAGGTTCTCTGGGAATCTCTCGAGAAGAAGTACAAAACCGAAGATGCCGGACAAAAGAAATTTGTCGTGGGTAGGTTCCTGGACTACAAGATGGTAGATTCAAGGACGGTGATGTCTCAGATGGGTGAACTACAATTGATCATTCATGAAATACTGGATGAGGGAATGAAACTCTGTGAGATGTTTCAAGTTGCCGCCATAATTGAAAAGTTGCCTCCATCATGGAAGGACTTCAGGAGCTATCTGCAACACAAAAAGAAGCAGATGAGCCTTGAAGACCTTGGAGTTCGATTGAGAATCGAACAGGACAATATGATGTCCGAGAATGCCAGCTACAAGACTATGAGTCTAAGGCCAACATCATTGAGGATGTAAAGGGTAGCAAGAAAAGAAAGAACAGTGAAGCTGATTCTTCCCAAGCGAATAGAAAGTTCAATGGGAAGTGCTACAACTGTGAAAAGAGCGGTCATATGACAAAGACTGCAGAAACAAGATATCTCAGGACAATGACAAATAATGAGGCCTATGTCGCTGAAGATGAACAGTTAACTGATGAGATTTCAGAAATGAACCTCTCAGCAGTGGTAACTGAAGCCAACTTAGTTGGGAATCTGAGAGAATGGTGGGTAGACACTGGGGCTACTTATCATATATGTGCTGATAGCAAGATGTTTTTTCCTCGTATCAAAAAGGTCGATGGCGGCGATCATCTGACAATGGGAAACTCATCTACCTCTAGAGTGGTTGGACAATGCACAATGGTTCTGAAAATGATATCCGGAACGGAGCTTACACATAAGAATGTTTGCATGTTCCAGATATTCGGAAGAACTCGGTCTCGGGTTTGTATTTGTTTTTGACAAGATTGTATTGACCGAAAATGATATCTATGTAGGAAAATGATACCTCGCTGAGGGCCTTTTCAATGACTATCAATTGTGCTATTAATAAAGCTGAAACTTCTACTTATATTATTGAGTCACAAAATGTATGGCATGAGAGGTTAGGTATTGTTAATTATGATACAATGCGTACATGAATTAACATGAACCTTATACCTAAATTTGCATTGATAGCCAACATGAGTGTGAGGCATGTGTTGAAGCAAAAATACATAGAACATCATAGAACGAAGTTCTGAACCCTTGGAACTTGTACACACTGACGTGTGTGACATGAATATTGTGCAAATAAGAGGCGGTAAAAAGTACTTTGTCACTTTTATCGATGAAAGCACAAGATTCTGTTAAGTGTATTTGCTGAGGAGCAAAGCTGAAGCTATTGAGAGCTTTATACACTGAGAACGAAGTTGCAAATCAACTTGGCAAGTAAATCAAAAGAATCAGAAGTGATAGTGGTGGTGAATATGTTTCATCATTCGGTGAATATTGTTATGTGCACGGAATTATTCACGAAACCACTGCTCCTTATTCTCCTCAATGGGATTGCTGAGTGTAAAAACCGAACGTTGAAGGAATTGATGAATGCCATGTTGACTAGTTCTGGCTTACCTCAGAACTTGTGGGGGGAAAGCCCTATTTTCCGCGAACTACGTTCTGAACAAGCTTCCTCACAAGAGATTAGACAAGACACCATATGAGTTGTGGAAAAGTTATGTACCTTCCTACAAATATCTGAAAATGTGGGGGTGTCTTGCCAATTGCCAATGTGATGGTTCCTAAACCTAAGAAGGTGGAATATGACCCAAAACTGTTGACTGTATATTCTTCGGATATGCGTGCAATAGTAGCGTGTATCGATTCTTGGTACACAAAATGAGATTCTGACATCAATCCAAATGTGATGATTGAGTCAAGGAATGCATATTTTTTGAAGAGACATTTCCTTGTAAGGAAAGAAAAAAGAAGTCTCTCAAAAGATCTGTTGATACTGTCAATGACAGTGATCAGGTTGACCAAGAGTCAAATCAACATGAAAAAGTTGAGGCAAATGAACCTAGACGTCGTCTAAGTCATTTGGACCCGATTTTCTGACATACTGGTTAAAAAATGAGCCTCGAAGCTATGAGAAAGATATGTCTTCTACGGAGACACCTCTGTGGAAAGAGGCTATGAACAATGAGATTGATTCAATCTTACAAAACCATACTTGGAAGTAGGTTGATCTTCCTCCAGGTTGTAAGCCATTGGGCTACAAATGGATATTCAAACGGAAGATGAAAATGGATGATCAATAGAGAAGTACAAGGCAAGGTTTGTTATAAAAGGTTATAGACAAAAAGAAGCCTTGTTTACTTTGACACATATCCACCAGTGATTCGTATCACATCAGTAGAATGCTTATAGCCTTAGCAGCTATAGTTGGTCTTGAAATACATCAAAAGGATGTAAAGACGTCATTCTTGAATGGTGAATTGGCTGAAGAGACTTACATGGAACAACCAAAAGGGTTTAATGTTCCTGGATAAGAACAGAAGGTGTGCAAACTTGTAAAATCCTTGTACGGATTAAAACAAGCACCTAGACAATGACATGAAACATTGACAAAGAGATGTTGTCAAGTGGGTTTAAAACCGATGAGTGTGATAAGTGTATATAACAAAATCAACTCAAGAATGATATGTCATTGTATGTCTCTATGTAGACGATATGCTGATAATTGGTAATAATCATGAGTTGATTCAGTTTACCAAGAAAGTGTTAACCAGCAAATTTGATATGAAAGATTTGGGAGTAGCTAACCTAACTCTTCCTCTATCAAAGAATACTGGCTTAAGCATATCGCAATTAGAGAATTCAAGGATCATCAGAAGTTTGATGTATCTCATGAATTGCACACGAACTGATATCGCTCAAACTGTGAATAGGCTTAGCAGATATACTAGCAATCCAGGACATAACCACTGGAAAAGCCATAGTAAGTGTTTTGAGGTATAAGAAACTTCAAAATATGGGCTACATTACGAGAGATATCCTGCTGTTCTAGAGGGATACATCGATGCTAACTGGATATCTGATACGGTGGATTCCAAATCCACGAGTGGATTTATTTTCACACTTGGTAATGCAGCCGTGTCATGGAAATCCTCGAGGCAAACATGTATTGCCCGGTCTACTATGGAATCAGAGTTCATAGCGTTAGACAAAACAGCGGAAGAAGCAAATGGCTTAGAAACTTCCTGGAGGATATTCCTAGTTGGCCCAAACCGGTGCCAGCGATTAGCATACATTGTGATAGCCAATCGGCTATTGGGAGAGTCCAAAATACAATGTATAATGGTAAGTCTCGACACATACGTCGAAGACATAATACCATAGGTCAACTGTTCTCAAGTAGCATAATATCGATCGATTATGTTGAGTCGAAGGAAACCTAGCGGATCCACTAACTAAAGGTTTACCTCGAGAGCAAATTGAGAAGTCATCGAGGGGAATGGGCTTGAAGCCTATAATCTAAGAATTGTCACTGTGGAAACCCAACCTAGCTGACTGAAGATCCCAAGATCTAGGTTCAAAAGGGACAACAGAAACTTTGTGCAATTCAAAACAAGCACTGAAGAGTTTCGTACTCTTTCCCATTCCGATAATGACGCTGAGTGTTTTCTATCATTGGTTAGGATAAGCTAAGGCTTTTAATAATCACTATATTAGGAGATGAGTCTTAATTGGGGTAAAGACAAATTACCTCTTCATAGTAGATCACATATTTCAAGTAAGAAGTGAGGCCGCTTCTATGGGAACCTTTAAAGGCGGGTTACCCTAAAGTGCTTGATGAATCCAGGACCGTTGTTCAGGGCCAAATGAACACAACCGTAGAACGGGAAAATGGTCGAATTAAAGCTGTGTGTTGGCAATTGTTTTGGTTTACACCAACGGCAGAACAGTTCAAGACTATGGGTCACTGGTTTGCCAAGTAAATCCGATTGTCACTCACTAGGAAAGGTTCAAGGAGAAAGCTACCTATTTCGATGCAGCTGTAGCTCACGGTATCTCTCTCATGTGCCTGAATGAATATTTGAAGAATTGTGGGGGATTGTTGTAAATTCTTCAAATTCGTTCATTAAATAGGATATGTATATGTATATCATTGGGATTGTCAAGGGGTGTATGAGAGGTTGCAATCCTTGAAGGGTGCAACCCACCCCAATGGGTGCCCTATTGGCACCCTTCTATGCCTTATAAAGAAGGCTTTTATTCCAAATGTGAGATACAGAAAATATACAACAAAAATATCTGATTTTAAGGCTGTGTGTTTTCTTTTGTTTTGAGAGGAGATCCACCATTTTCTGAGTTCGCATATTTGTTAAGGAGTGCTCCTTAAACAAGAAGTATCCAAGTTATCCTGGGAGAACGTTGGCAATTCGAATCCGTAGAGCACCTGTGACGGGGCCAATAAGTTCTTAAGGACATAGATCTTCTCGACTTTGGTTGTTTCTGTAATCTCAATTTCCAGGTTTGTCTTCAAGTTTTATGGTTTTAGGGTTTTGCATCTAGATCTACTTTTGGTAGTTTGATCTGTTTGATTTGCATGTTTATTGCTGTTTAATGACAATAATTTTATCAACACATGGGTCTTCAAAATGTGGACCTATGAGAATCCGAATTCGGCTATATTCAGAGTAGATCTAGGTATATCGGATAGGATCCAGAAATCAAAATTTTAATATATTTTTCAATCATATTTGTAAAAAATTAATAAAATTTTGGACCGTGTCTCAAAAATCCAAACTTGCATGGATCCGAATCCAAAAATCTAGATTCGAGAAATTTTTTACAGACTCAGGTCTTCCGATTGTATGCAGCCGAACCCGCATTCAGAAATACCCATATTCAGATCCGTGCAAGTCTGGAATTTTACGATCCGAGTCCGAAATTTTCTGTAGCTCAAGTATTTATGGACCCGGATTTTTTGGGACAATATGAATCCGGATTGGATTCGGACCTTTTTATTATACTTACTTCTAACCATCATAAATTTTTTTTAAAAAAAAAAATATTTGACACGTCAAATATTGAAAAGTATTTTAAAACTATAGCCAATCTGTGGAAATATTTTCCTTTCCAAAAAGATAATATTTTATTTCCTGAAATCATTTTATGGCATATCTATTACTTTATTATTTTTATCTGATTGGTGATCGTGGGGTCCATATTTTATGATTATTAAGGTACGGGTGGATGCGTGCCACGTAATCCTATGAGGATTTGACCTCCACTATACTCGGATAATCGAAGCTTTGTAGGGCTGAGCTGGGTTTTTAGCATAGTTTGATTTTTGCATCAAATCAGTGTCGCCCTCGTGTGTCATGATGTTAGTCTAGGAAGTCCGGAAACACTATTTCCCATTTGTTTGAAGTTTCAGAAATGAATGGGGCACAGAAATTTTTTGAAAATGTTCGGAAATATTTCGGAAACATTTTGGAATAATTAAAAATAAATAATAATAACTAAATATTTGGGGCATTTTTTAGAATCGTTTTTTTAAAATTTTGGGAATGCATCATCATAAATTTTTGGGGTATCTAGTGTTGACGGCTGATTTTGGTTTCAGGGGTAATATGGGAATATCACTCCCGAGACTAATCCTCCCTCAACGGTGAATTTGTTTGGTTATGGGGGACCAAAGGCAAATTTAGCGAAAGACAGATAAACACATCAATCGACAAGGAGTTTTAACGTGGTTCGGTGGATTTGGATCCGACCTACGTCCACAGACAAAAACTAGATGCTACTTTTTATTACTCAAATACTCTTCTCAGCTCTTTTTTGTGTTTACAAGTCAGAGTTGGATGATTCTGATCACTCTCTCTTTTTTTTGTGATGCCCTTTACACATACTCTGCCCTCCTATTTATAATAGTACAGAAATCAGACTCATATTTGCATAAGAAATCCTAGTTGAACTCAGTATTCTCCTCTTGCAAGGATTCCTAGTCTAATATTGCCTTCTCTTTTCTTATTCTTTTTCGGATTCTGCCTTCATTTCCTTGTGAGAGTAGGATAATTTGTTTATCTTATCCGCTAGAATAGGGTGTCATCATCTTGAGCATATCTCACCTGTCTGGTCGGTCTTCATGAGGTCGGTGATGATAGTCTTTTATGCTGAGAGTGTTTCTGCCGACTTTATAGTGCTCGGTCATCCGAACCAAAGTGGTCGGTCTTTACTTGTTGTGGTCGGGTCGGCTTTAACGGTTTCGACCGATGAGAGAATTACCCTTTTTACCCCTATCGTACTCTGTAAATAACATAGGTCCTGAAAACACCATCAACATCTAGGATTATCAATTCTCGTATTTTCTAAATTAGTATAAATTATAATTGAAAAATTGAGAGTTGAGAACAAAAGTACAACCATTGTTTCCACTCAACGCAACCAGAAGATGAAACAGGACACTCCTGCAGATCGTCATTAGCAACCAAAAAAAAAAAAAAGAACTTTCAGGAGCAGATCACCACTAGCAACCAAAAGATCGACGCAACTCCACAATTAGGCAGCAGCTTAACAAATCCTCCAACTGCTTCATCTTTTTATCAATTGACACTGAAAGTTGCAGGTTTGATTCAATAAAATTACTGAGCAAATTTGAATTTTGAAGCAAATCAAAATAAGTAGTCGACAATATAGGAAGAATGAAAGAAAGTCAACAAACAATAAAAGTAAAATAATGTTGATGATATTTTAATTTTATGTTGAAAACAACAGTTCACCATTCACCATTATTTTTTTCTTTTCATGACTTTGCCCGTGGGTGGACCATTATTTGACTCAGTTACTTTGTTAGACAAAAGTGAAATAAATTTTTTGTTAAATTGCTCTTGCGTTTTTTTTTTAATTGAGCTTATTTTTCAATTTTAAATTGTTGTTGATTATAGTATACAAATTTTCTATTCACAACTTATTTGCGATCAAATTTCAATATATTATTTTTGTTGTTGTGTTACTGCTTTTTAATAAAGTAACAAAGTATATAATTGATGTTGTGTTACTATTTTTTAATTACTTTATTTATTATTTTTTTCATTGATGCTTACGACTTAATATCATTTTATATTTATTGTTTGTGAATTGAACAATTGGATAATTTAATTGTTGGTCATGAATTCTTCAGCTAGTAATGTTAATGATAGTGATATCGTACCTGTGTCAAATGATGATGATTGAAATAATCATCTTTGGAAGTATGTCAAACGAGTAAAAAAAAAAGGTGATGGTGGAGGAAATGTAAGTTGGGAATGTAATTTTTGTCATGAAAAGAATAAGGTACTTATACAAGAGTAAGAGCTCACTTGTTGAAAATTCCTCAAAAGGAATTGCATATTGTAAAAGGGTAAAATCTAGTGATATGGTCGAGATGAGAAGATTGGAGGAAGAAGCTAAAAAAAGATTAGAAAATTTGGCACCAAGAAAAGTATATTTACCTCATACTCCTAGTGCTAATGAGTTTGATTTTAAAAAAAGAAAGACACATGGAGATGAAAGTTCTTCATATACCATCGACAATGTTTTTAAAATAGAAGATCGTAATCAACTACATGCAGAGATAGCAAGAATATTCTATACGGCAGGTATGCCTTTTAATATTGCTCGGAACCCTTATTATGTTAATTCATTAAAATTTGCTGTCAACCATATGTTATCAGATTATGTACCTCCAAGTTATAATATTTTAAGAAGTACTTTACACAACAGAAATCAAATGTGGAGAGATTGTTGGAACCAATTAAATTCAGTTGGAGTGAAAAATGTGTAAGCATTGTAAGTGATGGATGAAGTGATTCACAAAGGAGGCCACCGATTAATTTTATTGCTATTAGTGATAGTCGTCCAATATTTCTTAAGGCTGTTGATTGCTCGGATAATGTAAAGGATAAATATTTCATTGTGAGTTGATGAAAGAAGTTATAAATGAAGTTGGATATAATAATATTGTCCAAGTGATCACTGATAATGCTAGAAATTATAAAGGTGCAGGAGAAATTATTGAAGGGTTGTTTCCACACATATATTGGACATCATGTGTTGTTCATACTCTCAATCTTACATTGAAAAATATTTGTGCAGCAAAAAATATCGAAAGTAATCGGGACACCTATGAAGAATGCAGTTGGATCACTGATATCCATGAAGATGTCATGCAAATCAAGAATTTCATTATGAACCATTCTATTAGATTAGCAATTTTTAATAGATTTGTTCCTTTAAAATTACTTTCAGTTGCAGAAACAAGAATTGCATCGGTGATTGTGATGCTTAAGAGATTTAAGCATATTAAGCGTAGTCTCCACCCAATGGTGATTAGTGAAGTGTGATCTTCTTACGGTGAGGATAATCTATACAAAGCTAAGTTTGTAAAGGATAAGATTGTTGATGACTTTTGGTGGGATCAAATTGATTAAATTCTCTCTTTTACTGAACCAATTTATGACATGATCAGAGTTTGTGACATAGATAAACCGTGTCTCCATTTGGTATATGAGATGTGGGATTCTATGATTGAAAAGGTGAAAAATGTTATATATAAGCAAGAAGGCAAAAGATAAAATGAGTCATCTTCTTTTTTGGGACGTGGTTTACATAATTCTAATTGATCGTTGTTCAAAGAATAATACACATTTTTATTGTTTGGCTCATTCATTAAATCCAAGGTAATATTTATTTCTATTATTTAAGTTCAATTATTTTTTATGTATGAAAAATTCTAACATAATAAATATATTTTTATAAATTGAAGGTATTATAGTGATAAATGGTCGAGTGAAGATTCATCTAGGGTTCCTCCACATAAGGATGCATAGATATATAGAGATATGACTAAATGCTTCAAAAGATTTTTTCCAGACTTAGAAGATCGCACAAAAAGCAATACTGAATTTTCTAATTTCTCACTTAAAATGTGAGACTTTGCAGATTCAAATTCTCTTCATAATAGGTAGAATTTTAATTAATTGAATTGTGTTTGGAAATTAATATATAAAAATATTTTACCAAGTATTGTGTAAATAGGTATAATATGGAAAGTAAATGTTGGTGGGCTATTCATGGTGCAAGTGCTCATTGCTTCAAAAAATCGCTTTCAAATTACTTGGACAACCATATTCTTCATCTTGTTGTGAAAGAAATTGGAGTACGTATTCATTTGTCAACTCGATGAGAATGAGTAACTTGACTCCAAAACGTGCAGAAGATTTGATTTTTGTTCATAATAATCTTCAACTTTTATCACGAAGAAACCCACAATATTATGTTGAACAAACTCAGATGTGGGATTTAGGTGGAGATGAATTTGGCTCTTTTGAGGATGTTGAAATACTTGAAATTGCCAATCTTTCACTTGATGAACCTGAGATGGAGGCCATGTATTTCATGAATGATGTGGATGGTGATGAAGAAAAAGATGATGAGTTGCAAGTAATTGGATCTAATTAATTATAATATGTTGGTTAGTATTTAGTTTAAATTTTACTGTTATTTGTTTTCTCAAATTTATTATTCTCAAATACTTGGTTTTGTTATGATTAGGGTATGCTTGGACTGAGATGTGAGATCCAAAAGTTCAATCCGTATTGAGCATTGATTTATGGTGAAGCTGCAGAGAACTTTTATTTAGGGATAATATTATTACATTAGTTATCATATGTTAAATAATTACATTATTTAAGTTCAAACTTATATTTTTCTTTCATTTTGGTTAATTTTTCAATTGTACTCATGTTCACATATATATTTTTATTCTAAATTTTAAATTACTATTTTATTTATATATATAATTATTTTATTTTATTTAACATTTCCCCAATATTTCGTGTCCTAATATTTTAGAAAAATATATTTTCCATTTCCATTTCATAACGTTTCCGAATCTGTTTCGGTTTCGGTGCAACCTAGATGCTAGTTGATTCTCGTCCCCGTTTGGTACGTGCTAAATGCAGTACATAATATTAGAACTGAACTGATCACGGGCTGGGCCTTGGCCTGTTGAGCCGATGTTAAAATGTAATTATCAAAACTACTCACTATAATATAAGAAATTAGAAATATATTATAGTTTCACTACATGTTTCAGTTTAGTCCCTAGAGTATCCGTAAACAAAGTCGCAAAAGAGATTAATGATCAATGACTTCATGTCACTTGTCTGGTCGCATAAATCTCGGTTTAGTGGGCACTCGAGTATTGAACTCAAAAGGCTTTTCAAATTTTGAGCGCATCTTTAACCAGCACAGTAGCAAAAGCAGCCTAAGAATGGACTACGAAAGGAAGAAGAAGAAGAAACGACAGTTAGCAGAAAAGGAAACGGCATTGACATTAGAAGGAGTAGATATAGAAGATTTGTTCTGCGAAAAGGAAGTGAAAAAGATAAGGGAGTCTTTGTTGGAGTGGTATGACAAGAATCAGAGGGAGCTGCCTTGGAGAGAGAGAAGTGAAAGAGATAAGAAGAAGAAGAAGAAGAAGAAGAAGAAGAAGAAGAAGAAAAGAGAGCATATGGTGTGTGGGTATCAGAAGTTATGTTGCAGCAAACGAGAGTTCAAACTGTGATTGACTATTACAATCGTTGGATGAAGAAATGGCCCACCATTCATGACCTTGCCAAGGCATCTCTTGAGGTGCAAAAAGTTTGCTTTTTTTGGATTCAATTTACCCTTTTGCTTTTTGGGTATTTGTTGTTTTTCTTACAACATTGTTTGTTTTAAGTGCTCTGGGTTATGTAATGTGTTCATATTTTGTGCAGGAAGTGAATGAGATGTGGGCAGGTTTAGGTTACTATAGACGGGCACGGTTTCTGTTAGAGGTAGTGGCTTTTGTGTTTGAAAAATTGTTCTCTGCTGGCATTATTGTTATAAGAGTTTTTAGCCATAGTAACTGTTTGATTTATCATAATTTTCGAATCATTTTAATGAACTAAAATGTTATATGATTGGAGCTGGAGAGTCATATAAGTATCTGCCCAAAGAACTTTGGGGCAAAAGATGAGGATTTAAAGAAAATTCTGACCATTGGAGTATGTTTGCCATGATTAAGAATATGTATTTTGTTGTTTTCAAAACTAGGGAGCAAAGATGATTGTTGCTGAGGGAGATGGATTTCCGAATACAGCTTCTGCTTTACGGAAGATTCCTGGAATAGGTAACTATACAGCTGGAGCAATAGCCTCTATAGCATTCAAAGAGGTTAGTAGATTGTGCAATCTTTTCTGAAATGATATGAGGGGATTTTTGCTCAAGTATTTTTATTCAGGTGGTGCCTGTGGTTGATGGAAATGTAATAAGAGTGCTTGCAAGGCTTAAAGCCATATCTGCAAATCCAAAAGACTCATTGACTGTCAAAAAGTTTTGGTGAGCATAGATGACTTCCAGAACACTGTTGATTTGACTTCCTTTTCATCTCTTTTCATTTTTATTGTTGTGGGAGGATAACATTTTCACACGGTTTCCGAATGAAAGCCTCAAGATTCATAATGCTGCAATGTGATGGTTTGGAGAAACATTGATATATTTACATAATCAAAGCTGAAAGTGTTATTCTGGTAGTACTTAAGACCTGTACAACAGTGCAAACGCAGTCTAGTTTAGAGAAAAACAATAACATGATTTTTATTTTGTGCTCTCAGTATTTCATTGCATTTAAATAATTGGACAGGAAGCTAGCAGCTCAACTAGTTGATAATTGCCAGCCTGGGGATTTCAACCAGTCTCTCATGGAACTTGGTGCTGTTATATGCACTCCTTTGAACCCAAATTGTACTTCATGTCCTGTTTCAGAACAATGCCGTGCATTTTCTATGTCCAAACATGATAATTCAGTAGTGGTCACAGATTATCCTATGAAGGTTCTAAAGGCCAAACAAAGACATGATATTTCCACTGCTTGTGTTGTAGAGATATTGAGAGGTAAAGATGAATCAGAGGGAAACCAATCTGGCAGTGTGTTTATTCTTGTAAAAAGACCAGATGAAGGTTTGCTTGCTGGTCTTTGGGAGTTCCCATCTGTTATATTGGATGGAGAAGCTGACTTAACCACGAGGAGAGAAGCCACTGATTGCTTTTTGAAGAAATCATTCAATCTTGACCCTCGAAAGAACTATAGCATGGTTTTACGAGAAAATGTTGGAGAATTTGTCCATATTTTCTCTCACATTCGTCTTAAGGTTTATGTGGAGTTGTTGGTCTTACGTCTTAAAGGTTTGAGGCTTATTTCTTCCTCTTGTCTACTCTTCATGTCTTTCTCTTATTATATAAATTTTGAAGATGTAAATTAATGTGTTCTTTGTTTGCTTTTCTTTGGCATGAAGGTGGGATGGATGAATGGTTTGAGAAACAAGATAAAGGAACTCTGTCTTGGAAATGCGTGGACAGCGAGACCCTTTCAAGCATGGGCTTGACATCTGGAGTAAGAAAGGTATGATGGGTAATTCCCTTCCCGTTCACATGACATAAATTGATTATGAAGTGTTGCCTTGATAAGTATTTACTTTTGGAGTTGGCTAGCATTCTTCCTTATTGGACTTGGGTCAAACAAAATGTCATTCTTTCTTTTAAACTCCTTCCTTATTTGGTTTCTTCATTTCTTTCCATCATTTTGCAAGTTTTTGTTGTTGATTTGCACGAGAACTGTCCTTTCAATCAGGTATACACTATGGTTCAAAAATTTAAGCAGAAAGAGTTGACCACTAAGTCCATCCCAGGGAGAAAAAGATCCAGCTCAAAGAAACTAAGATGTTCCTGAACCAGATCTTCTTGCAGTGTGTTACTCAGTTATTTTCCCTAAATCAACAAGAAATTTGTGTAGATTTCCTTGTGCTGCTAGTGCTGACCAATAGCACAAAATCGGTATACATGGAGTATGACATCCATGCTTACAGATGTTTACTTTTTAAATACATGGTGGGGCGTTTAGGTTCACCTAGTGGGTTACTGGTGATCTTTGAAATACTTGGATGTTAATGTCGTTCCTGAATAGAAGAAGCCTACTGCATGCATCATGTTCAATGGGGCTTCTAACATTTTTATAATTGTGATCAACTTCTGTTTCATTTATTTTTGTGTTTTTGTTGTGGGAGATCAAGAAACAAAGCAGCAGAACAGAGAGACCGCATAATACTGAAATCCTAGGACTAAATAAAATATGCAGTGTCCTTCAGCAGAGAAACCGAGAATTTAATAGGGTGAAGCCGGAAAAGTTCCATTCTTTGCTTCTCCTGCTACTCCATATTGTAGCAGCATTAGCTTTGCTAATTGCTACCATCTTTTTTGGAATGCTATGGAAGCAAATTCAAGATGAGGTTGTTCAATATCCTGGCACTCACAAGCAATCTCCCATAATATTATTAGAAAGATTTGTAATGACTGCCCCTATGCTAACAGAAATATTTATGGATCTTATTTCCAGCTTTCAAATGAAGCTAATACTTTATCTATGTACATTCTGGGATGTGATTTATCATCTATGTTCTTATTGTACCCATGAGAAATTAGTGCAGATATCTTGTGATATTTTTAAACTCCTAAGCTGCTTGGTTAATTTGCAGCCAAAAATATTGGAAAGTGGCCTATGCCATTTTGTAAATATTTCATTTCTGGCCCCCTTAAAAGAAAATCAAGATGGACACTCTGTTGGCAGTGTATGTGATGTGAGTGGGACCACTGGTTCAGAGTCGAGACACTATCAACCTTGAGGACTTAAATAATTTTCTTATTATCTAATTAATTAATAACAGAACAGAAGAAAACAATATACAAAAAACCAGTGGCATGTATTCTCCTAGACTTCATGTGGATCAGAAGAGTCCATTCCTTCAGTGGCTTCTTTTCTTCTACCATACCTTCAACTGCACATTTCTTTCCCTCTCTTTTTGGCTCAAATAAATAAAATTTAACATACTTGAAATAAAGAAATTTAATATACATAAATTGAGAAGAAAAAGTTATTTTATTTGTTTTTTTTTTTAATTTTTTTTTAACATTTTTTATGGTTGATATGGCTGTACTGGGAGGAAGAGCTGTAGGGGTTTCTAGCTTTCCATCATCTTCATACTTCAGCAGGAATGTCAAAACTACCTCCTCTGCATTCCCATTGGTAAGTATGTATAATATTATATAACATGCATGTGTTTATGCATATGGGATTATGCCAGTTTTAACTTTCTTGGCATTAATAGCTTATCAAGTTCCAAATTAATTATGGGAAAGTTCTTGTTTCTGGCTTTTGATGATTGCATGGTGTCAGTCAATCTATAGAAGCATCTAAGCTCTGAAAAAGACAGTGAATCAGAGATTATTCTTATTAACAAATATAAGAAGCGACATAACATGATTATGCAACCAATCCCATGTAGTTTGGATTTGTTAGATAACATTGAATTCTGTGGCTGAATTCAAATAGATTTTATCTCATTTGGTTTTTCACTTCTGAGAAAACTAATGTGATTTTTGTTCAGCAAATGGCTTGTGCATCAGCAACCTTGCGTGGACATATTGCATGCTCTGCTGTGCAAGAGACATCTACTTCCGCGGGTATGTTCACGTAGCTGCTACTTAGCTATGCTTGATTGCTTAGTTGCAGTTGCATGTTATTTAGGCCATACTTGTGTTTCTTCCATGAGTTTAACATTCAGAAGAAAGAACTGCATTTCGTTTTTCTGTGATTAGTTGCTGCTGAAACGGAGGCAAAACCAGCTGAAAAAGAAGCTCCGGCGAAGCCCAAACCTCCAGCAAAAGCCGCGAAAGCTCCTGCCAAGCCGTTGCCTGAGTTGATGCAGGAGGATGTGATCCCTTCACTTAAGACAATACTGGAAGCTCAAGATGATCTCTCCAACATTGAGCTATCTTTCCAAGACAACAAGGTCCTTAACCTTTTTCAATTGAAGCACTTGCCAAACTTGTTATCACTTTCCCAAGCCAAATCTTTTGATGCTGAATTTGATTTTGAAAATGGCAGTTGGAAGGTTCATTTTTGCAGAAGAGCAATAACTATTCCTTCTGGGCTTTCTTCCCTAATGGAGTCTTGACAGGTATGATTTTGAGCTAGCTAGCTAGGCATAGCTACAGTAATCCAATACCCATGCGGTGAAACAATAGCCATTAAACTTTAAACAGGACATTGAACTTGAAAGTTCTAATATTGATCAAGAAATATACATCAATTTCAAGTTTAATGGTAGATATTTCAAGTTTAATGACCTGTTTTAAGTTCAATAATCCGGATTTAAACTTCAATGTCCTTATACTAGGAGTACATCAGCAAAACCCTCTATATGAAATTTTGTGCTTGTGCTTTCTATCAAGTTTCTGCACTTTGAGCAGGACCAAAAGGGTTTTCATTGTCATCCTATGGCTCAGAAGCAAGCACGGTTGAGCCATTTCTCATTGATGAGAAGAGAATCACAGCAAAGCATGTTGTCTTCTGGGTTGAAAAGCGCTTGGCAGCTCAAGGAATACTTCCTGTGTGGAAAGAATGATCATGTAATAAAATTTTCGATTCATTCCAAATTATGTATGAATAATCTCCAATTGTATTGACATTTTTGTCTAACGACTCACACAGAAAATCACCTTGGCTTTGTTTAACTAATAAGCATTTAGCATTTGGGGTTAAAAACAGTAAATGCCCATCCATCCATGCAACAAAAGCGTTCAATGCTCATTTGCATCCACGAGAAAAATGTGGAACTACACACACATCAACTGCGTTCATCCTTCGCCACAGAAATCATATTTCATAAAAAAGCAGCAGTATTTCAACAGCCACACTGTCTAAACCATGCTTTTGTTGTATAAATCACACAAGCAGTGCATGCCTAATCGGTCTAAGCATGTCTGCGCAAAAGATCATTCTTTTGTAACAAACCATGAAAATAAGTGTCGCACCATTTTGGTAAATCAATGAACACATACATGATACAACCAGTGCTTCTGAGAACACGAGTTTCAAAAGTATTTTTGATTCCAAATGTAAACAAAAGTTTGATCTCCACTCATGTCAGTGTTAGTTGTCAAAACTTGCACCGCTCATCTGCATTTTACGACGAAGTTCAGCCAAGAAGTCCATCTGTGTGCCCGATGGAGATCCAGTACTGTTTATCGGAGGACACATCTGAGACACAACACAAAAAGCATACAATGAGAATATGAAATCATATTATATGAGAGAGAAAGAGGCATGGAAAACTTAACCTGATGAGGAAGTTTAACCCCCCAGGCTGATGCACCACTTGAGTAAAGAACTGGTCTTTCTGAAAAATGGATCAATGCAAATAAATAATTAATAACTTGATATAATTTCAGCTTATCCATGTTTGTATGAACATGTAATTTATTATATAACTTAAAATTCTCAACTTCCATGTTTAACCTAATTATGAAATTCTTGCAGCTAAATTTTCTAAAGAGGAAAAAAGGCAAATGATTGTCTCTTCTACATCTTATCATACCAAGGAAAGGAGCATCTCATCTTGTACACAAATACACAAGTTCCAAGACAAGTGGACCAAAATGAGTAGTGAGAAAAATGCTATTGCTTCTCAAATGAAGATGCATACACTAACATACCAGTCAACCAAAACGGATGAGAGACGCCACGCACCCCACAAACAAAATAAAAGTTTTGAAGGTCTTCAACTCACCAGATAAATCTACTGATGGATCATTGTAGAGATTCCAAATAGCTCTCCCCCCTGAAATTGAAGATACAAGAAGAATATAGACACAAAGTCATAAAAAAAAGTATGCATTCAACCTCACAATCATCAAATAAACTTAAAACTGATGTGTTTGAAACTTCCATTTTGCGATAAAATGCACTAAACACAAATTATGCAAGTCAGATTTGCTGGGTAATGGTAAGATTTATCAACTTATATACATGCAACTGCATTTATCTGTTGAAACTAAGTCAAGAATGACAATCTAAGAAAGAACAAAGTCAAGAAAGAAAAAATGTAGATAGTCGGAAAAAAAAGAACAGTAGTAGACACATACGATCTTTCAAAAGTTGAGTGCCTTCACTTCTACTAAACCCTTCTAAAGGTATTAATTTTGGTTGGGAGTTCACATTCGGGAGATTGCTGCTTCCTGTATCCCCATGATCTGTAACAGCAGCGTTTCTTGAAGTGGCAAGTTGATTCCTCTCTCCGTCATTCCCATAAAAATTGCTAGTCCGATCAAACCGATCTGCAGAATTCATTAAATCAGTACATTATAAAAACATGGCAAGCGTATGCAAGTAATAACTAATACAGCAATGAAAATAAACATGCATGTACTCCATATTTATAAATGGAGGATTACTTTAAGTTTTTACAGGTGTACACAATGATAATCAATAGCTAACTCTAAGTCAAAGTACTTTCAGTCCAGATCAGCATGATTACACATGTAACTAAGAAAAAATAAAGTACAAAAACTCAAGATCCATCACAATATTGTGTTTTACTTTTGGGATTTTATTCTAGCCGAAGACTGTCAAACTGTGAGGGCAATTCAATTCAATTCAATTCAGTTCAGTTCAGTTCAGCAACAACTAAACAACATTCAAAACTTGAAGCAACACATCACACAAAGTCTTTGTCCCAATTACAAATTGTTTATTCACTGAAGCATGCATCAAGAACACTTTAATCAAACAATACACGGATTTAAACATTCTCATGGCACAACACAATCTAAGATGCACAAATCTTCAAACGCTAGGAAAACTAGAATTGTAAGAAACGACGTCACTTCAGAGCATATAATATCAATACTAACCTCCGGATTTCCGCCTATTCAGAGACCGATTCCTGCAATTATTAAAAAAAATTAAATTAATTTCGCTTATAATTTGCTTAGCAAGGGAAGCTTGTTGACCTGACCTGACCTTTGATTGGGGGGAGCGTAGCGCTTTACGACAGGGGCCGAATCTGCTGCGGCGGCGGCAGCTTGAGTAGGGTTTTCGAGCATTTTTTTTCTTTCTAAATTGTTCTCCTTGATGCTTACTCACTGCACGCCAACACCGGCGAATCTACGACGGAGAGAGACGACTTGTCGTAGATCAAGATTCTGACTTCGATAAGAATTCCTCCTCGTTAAGCCAACGCAAGATTCTCACGCCCACGCCAAAGATTTTATGACATCATTTTATTTTTAGTTAGTAACTAGTGCTAGTTGAACATAAACTTTAGATATTGATTTTAAAATATTTCGGATGTTTAACGTTTTTATAGTATAAATGAGATAATTGATTTACTTACACGTAATATTTATGATTTATTCGTTTTTCTCTCATATTTCAAATAATATTTATAATTCATTGTACAATCGTTAATAGTCAGAGTTTGCATCTCGAAATACATTAAATAATAAAAAATTCATGAAATTAAAAAATTATAAAAATAATTCAAAATAAAATAACAAATAACAATAGACCGAAATCCAAAAAAATTGTTTAGGTTTTGTAGGCGGCTATTATTCAAGTTTCTTATTTTAATAAGAGACTATTTTTTATATTGTAATAGGTTTTTTTTTAATAATTTTTAATTTTAATTTTATAATTTAATAATACAAAAATTTATTGTAGAGATTATGTGTCATGTATATTTTTATTTTAATAGAAAATCATATTATATTTTCTTAATATAATAGGTAATAAAAAAATTAATTATATAGATTAGGTGTATTGTGACGCTATTAGAAAGCTTTAAAATGTTTAAAAGCCTGAGCCTGATATATATATATATATATATATATATTTTTAATTATATATATCAATTTTTAAAATTTAAATACATATATTTATAACTAAATTTTCAAGGTAAAATAAAAGAAAAACAATAAACAAAAACACTAAAAACATTATCATTTTTTTTTTCTTTTTTAAGTATTTAAAAATTCAAAAAAAAATTAATTATTTTATTTTTAAAAAATATTATTATCTTCAAGAAGACCCTCCCGGTCAGAGCCTAATTGAGCCTGGGACTAGACCGGTCCTGTCCGTTGCCATTAATAGGAGATGATTGTGAAATCAAAATTACGAATATGACCACTTTATGAAATGTCTGAATCAAATTAAATAAAATAAAATTACAAAAATATTAAATTAAATAAAATTTACTAATATATATATATATATATATATATATATATATATATATATATATAAGTTAAATATTTTTAAATTTCCTCATCGCGCCACGTGTGTAATATCCAAGAATTTGGAAACTCTTCCGGAAGGATTTTATATTGCAGATCGGGTATTGGAGTGAGACTATATCGGATAATAAGGGTTTAAGAGTTGAAATATAGCTCGGAATATTTTAAAATAGAGATTTGATGCATTGGAAATCGCGTGACATTAAAGAACCGCTTACGCGATTTATGTATATTATTCTATATGAAGGAAGTTTGTTGATTCGACTATAGAGATAGCAAACGAACTCTGATTGAGTTGATTCTTAAACCATCAGACTCATTTTTTCGAGACAAATAATTTTCGTGTTGAACACTTTTCGAAATTTACATCAGAAAGGCTTCGAAATTTAAATTTCCGTGAAAACCCATGACAGGGGCCTGATTGTAATTTTCAAGGGTCAAAATGTAATTTTCTGAATTGTCTATAAATACTCCATAGTTTTCAAAAATTGCCAAAATGGTAAAATTTCTAAAACTCTCAAACTCAACCCCTCATCCCCAAAAATTCTCTCCGCCGGTTTCTGCTTGCGTCGGCCACACCCCGGCCACCGTCGGCCGGTGCACCACCCCAAAAAGATGCGCCGGAGCTCCCGCATCCTCCAGCTGCCGGCAGCGACGCAGAAAACGCCGGCAACGGCGAGAAATAGAGGTGAAGACGCGCACACATGGGTTTGTCGATCCCGACTCGTCGCTTCATTTCACGACCCGAGCCACCAGCCAAATCGAAGCTCTCAGAGAGTACTACAAGTTGGCTGTGACGAATTTTCTGATCTCTGCTTTGTTGCACGTAAAACAAGGAAGGATGATTCAGATGAATAGTGACTCATGGTGAACAGTAGCTCCGATCGAAATTTCGTCGATTCCAGCGCGTTCGTGGGATCGTTTGAAGTTCGTATATGGCCTCGAAATCTCGATAAGACCTCCCGGTAAAAAGTCGCTAATTTCAAGTTTTTCGCTAAATATTCGGATGTTTCCAGTATCTTCGTAAAGTAGTGTAATGATATAAAATGAATTGTTTGAATATTAGTATGTTAAATATCAGCATTTGGTAGAATCCGAGTGAAAACGGAACGAGTTTGATCGATCCGATAGAATATGCAAGTTTCTGGTAAAAATAGGTTTTTGTGTATAAAGATGTGTTTGGTATTTGATGATAGTTATGAGTTATTTATGATATTACGAATATATTTGGATAAATCCAGTAGGTTCGGAGGGTTCAGGACTCTTCCGTAGCGTTTGTGGAAACTTTTCGGAAGAATTTCCAAAAACGCGTAAATCGAGAATTTAAGATAACTGATCACTTGGGTAAATTTATAATTATGTTATTGTTGGGGCAGTTGTGGAACCTCTAGGGTCGGATCGGTGACCCGCACAGCGGAAATGGGTTTAACCTGTGGATATCAAATATGGGTATAATTTTAAATAATTTAATAAAATATTATATTTCATTACGAGTGTATAGGAAAAAACCGGGGCTGAATCGGAGTCCGGAAACTCCAGAACGAAGCAAAATAAAATCAGTGCGCGTATCGCAACAGTGCGCGCCTGCACTGTTCGCGCTACATTGTGCGCGCACAGGGGTATGCTTTTTTTTTTTTTTTTCATTTCATTTCTTTCCTTCAGCTCATTTTCAGTGAACTGAATGAATTAGGGTATTTTACCCCAATTACTTCTGGTCTTCCCTAAATACTTCAAAAACACCCAAAATTAATTTTTAATTTCAAAACTAATATCAACACATGTTATTCAAAATATCAAATATTTTTATAAAAACATAAATTTATTCTAAATACGCACTTGCGTAAATTTTGAATCCAATACACAAACCAAATTAGAATCCCAATAAGAAATATCTCGTGAACAATTCTAGGTCACCAAAATGTGGTCAAGTGATTCTATAATGGTAGCCATAGATCTAAGTTTTAATCTAGAGTTTCAAACTCTAATTTTATGTTTATGTCTAACATAAATATTTTGACCCAATTACAATCATATTGTGTTTATACTTCCAAAGCATCATAACACAATTTATTAGCCTTATTTCAACATTAAGCTATTTGATCTTGCATCTAATACATAATTCATAACTTAAGAGAAGTTCAAACTTACCTATCAAGCTTGATGCAAGATCCAATCTACTTCTTCTTTGTTGAAATGGTTGGAGAACCTCCAAGGTGTGCAAGCTTGACTTCAAGATCCAATCTTGATTCCAATGCTAACAAGCTTCACTTCAAGATCCAATCTTGATTTCTCCTAGATGAATTGTTGTAGAGACCTCATAAGCTTCTCTAAACACTTCTCTAACTTAGGCTAATTTCTCTAAGAATTTGCTTGTACTTATACTTGTTAATTAAAACATTCCTTAAGCTTGCTATTTATAGCAAAACTTAGACAATTATTAATTAATAAAAGTTGTAATAAAATTTTAAGTGGGCTTAATCTAATTTGTCCAAATATGTATAATTAGGTGTGACTAATCTCCATTGTCTCCCACTTTAATTTAATCCAATTAAATCAAGCCAATGATTAGGAAATTGATTAATTAAATGTTTGCCACCTTGATTTAATCCAATTAAATCAAGCCAAAACCACATATTATTACATACTTACAATTACCATAATATCCTCAAATGGTATAGATAATTATGATTTTACAATTAAGCCATTGTGTAATTACTGATTTAATTCAATTAATCCAATTAAGTCAAAGTAAATAATCAATGTTATCCAATAACACTTGATTATCTTAGTTGATAATTATAATATCGACTATTATATTTTATCAAAATAAATCGGCTACCCAAGTGCTCAACGAGTACACTTCATATTGGGACTCTTTAAGTTCAGACATGTTCGTCATATAAGCCTGGCTAATATGTACGCAATTCGACCACCTCCGAATTCGCGAAGAACACGAACGACCTTTCTGAACTATACAAGTCGAGGTCATCACATATGTCTAACAATCCCTCCGTTGTAGGCTATCTGAGTTGTACTTAGGAAACATAGAATACACCGTCAAGTTTCTGAGGCGCACATCTCATGTCGACATATCCATGATTCTTCATAATTGATGCGATCCACCCTAGGTGATCGACTTTGGCCAAAGATTTAAGAATCGTGAATTTACTCACATGGATACCTAAACCCCTTTATGGTACACATACGGGCCGACAGATCCTATCTTGCTTCGCACTTGATTACTGAGTGCATCGGTCCACACCCAACGAACATCTAGAGGCCAGACCATGAAAGGTTTCTGACATACATTGCATCAAAGTGTGGATGATCTCACACAAAATCAATATTATCCTATAGTCAAAGGATTACATATGCTACTCGACTCGATGAGATTCCTATTTACGGTGGTGTGTACTTCCAACTATTAGGAATCACCTGTGAGTCATTCAATATTTGCTTCAATGAATACCCACATGTCTATACGAGTTTCCAAAACTCATGGTACATCGGGTTAAACCATTGGAACTCCAATTCCAATATACGACATGTGCTAGTCTTCTAGGTTATAGGAATTTGACTGTATTCCAAAACCAACGACTAGGAATATTTACTTTAAGAATAGTTTACACCTAATGTCAAGACTATTCTAAGGTTGATGTCATTTTTAGCATATCTATACATCAATCTAATACGCGTAATGAAAATACCATTAATAAGGTATAAAATGAAAAATATAGTTATTTTATTAATAAATGATAAAATGTACAATTCAGATTAGCACTCAAAGTACCAACTCCATCATTTATAAGATTACTGGAATTGAAAACATTGAGATCATACTTGATTTGGTTGTTCCGGAAAGATCCGGGATTTTATTGTAGTTTAGTCGAGAACTCCGTAAGTCGTGTTTCTGACAATATTTCGCCACTTGTTTTGATAGATGTGACTAGGACCTGGAGTGCTCGCGAAGCCATGTAAGTAACTCATGCGATGAGAAATTAAATTAGAGATTTCATGTTTGATTATATATATATATATATGATTGACATGTTAGGTTAAAAGATGATAGTTAAGGTATATCCTTGAGAATAAAGTTCGAGATTATGTATGGTTAGGATAATCAGCTATCACATGTATGGATCCTTGTTATGGATATGATATGATGTGAGACATGGAATGAGCTTAAAGTTTATGTGTATGTATAGATGTATGGAAGTGTATGAGTTGGTACTAGTATGTATTCATGTATGTAAATATATGAGTATGTATAAGCATGTGTATTAGCATATGAACGTGTATTTGTATATGTATGACATGATTGGATATCTATGATTTGGGTATAAAAGATTGGTAAATGAAGTAAGTTATGACTTTAGAATTTGTAATAGTACATGTAGATGTGCGTCATTGGGATAAGTTTGTTATTGATTAATGTACACGATATCGGTATAGAGGTTGAGTTGGTATAGACTAAAGTCTTTTCCGAGTAATGGAAGTTTGTGATTGATTGGATACGTATATGAACGGTGAATGTTGATATATAAGTATAGAATGTGAGGCTTGTAAGGATCATGGTTACAGAGTTCGAAGTAATAAATGCATTCATATGATTGATATATGTATATAAACGTATGTGTGTGATGATTCTGAATTATTAAGCAATGTTTGTCATGTTTATGTTTGGGTATGAGAAACCGTGTAATGAGTTTGTGACGTGTGGCATGTATATGATGTCTTGATCGTGTGTTCCTGGATTCCTTGACTATTGTGTATGTGTGAGTGCAGTACTTATTTCATAGTTTTAATTATGATTTCAGATATGATTTTGAAGATCATTTGACTAAATTGATTTTTACTTGAAATGTTGATTTTACTCGAGTTGAGACATATGATTTAAGCTTTTTGATAAAGCTTGGTTTCAGATAAATGCTTTGATGATGAAATGATTTCAACGGCATGATTTCATGATTTTTTGAGGCATGAGGCAAAAACCCACCTCAGATGTAACTTGACTCAGATATGAAATTGACAGATATCGGTAACCAATCCAGAATAATGGTAACCAATCTGGTACGTCTGCACACGGGATACATGACTAGGGATGACAGATGCCCCTAGATTCTGGGTATTGGGCTAGTGGGATAGTGAGGCCCTTAGACCTGGATTTCAGAGATAGATTGGTGGCACTGACAGCACCACTGTTTACTGGTTTAGTTTCAAAGAT